>JAASFY010001100.1:0-12187 GCA_023334035.1 Globisporangium okanoganense
AGCTGCACGGCACGAGCGGTGAATGCTGCCTGTGGCTATGACCATTTTGAGATTTTCGCGTGGTTCATTCACCACTACCCGCAGCAGTTTGATGTTCGTGCTGTGTGCATATGCATCGAGGGAAAGCTTCATCCACGATGGAGGCGTCTTCTCAGCCAGTTGGAGCAGATGGAAACCATTTAATACAGGTGGCGCTTGAGCTCTAGCCTGACTATGGCAGCAGCCCCCTCAGTCTGTGGCCCAGTAAATGCCTAGATAATATGTGTTCATGCCTTGGTTTTATGAGTTGCAATTCTACGAGGATCTTCAGTGCTTGAGTCGCCCTTGGAAGTGAAGTTTGTCCAACTCTTGATACTCTTGATACTCTTGATACTTTTGTGATACTTTTAATACCTCGTGTCGATCCTGAAGAGGCACGACACACCACACGTTGTTGTTCAGATCATCGCCATGCGGAAGACCGGCCGCTCGAGTGGCGCGAATGCGCACCCCCAACGCCAGCCATCGACCGCTGGTCCCCACAGCAGCTTAACACCCGAGCGCGTGATCCTGGATGGGCTCGTGGACGTGCTACGCGAGGCCAGCGCCCGCGGCATCGACCTCGCGGCGTCCTTCAGGCACTTTGACCGGTGCCACGAGGGGCTCGTGGGCGCAGACGAGTTCATGGCTGCGGTCGTAGAGCTGCGCATTGGTAGCGCGGCGCTGCTGTGGGACGAACGCGACGCCGAGAGCTGCATCGAGCGCATCAGCAGAGGCAAATCACGCGCGTACTTCTCGCAAAGCGACTTTGTGGCGTTCTTTAAAGTCGCGTGTGTTGATCAACGGACGGGCTCGGCCGAGTCGGATATGAGGAACGATAACAAGCGCACGCAGCAGCAGTCGAATATCAACAGCGAGGCTAAGAAGCCACTGCTGACAATCGCAAAGCCAGTTAAGAGGCACAAACGTACCAAGCAAACACAGACGAGTGGCGACAGCAACCAAAGTACGTCGCCTATACGGGACTACCTGGACGAGTACCACGCCCAGCGCCTTGTGTTCCAGTCACTTAATGACGCGAGTCTCGGGATGAAGATGGCTGGCCAGCAGAGGAAAAAAAAGACGCGGTCGCTCGTGACGCTGCCCGCGTGGGCGCACGACCGCAGCAAGCGCGCGCTCCAGGAGCTCGAGAACCTGCAGCAGCGGAAGAAGCGGCTGCCGCCGAGTCTCTCATCGCAACTCTTCTACGGTGGAGGACTGGACCAGGACGACGTCCCACCTGATGAGACTAGCCCCAGCCACGCTTCATATGGGATCGCTAGGCTTCAGCTGCCCAAGGTGGACGATGTGAACGAGGTCCTCGAGTTCCCAGTGGACGCTAGGTGGCAATCGTTTGAGCTTGATGCTGAGACGAGGCTCTCGTATGCGATCCTGTCACATGAGACTTTGGTGGATACGAGCAGCTCAGCTGAGTCACCACTCAGCAAGAAGAAGAAGAAGAGACTGTCGTCAGCCAAGTGTAAGCGTGACAACGATGGCTCAAGCGACGATGAAGCCCCAAAGCCCAGCTTCACTGCATTTCGGTTCACCGTCTTTCTTGACGCCTTCCAACGACTCGAGACGCTCGAAGAATTCTTCCGACCGCTGCTGCTGCACTTCCCACGCGGTAAGATCCTACTCTGTGGCTTCCCAACAAGGACGCCCAGGCGCACGATCTGGAACAACGACTACCTGGCTCAGGCGTATGGCAAACTGCTTGTTTACCTCATGCACATAATGCGCGAGTGGCTCGTGCAGCCCAAGCTCGGCATCGGTGCCGTCCCACAGTTCCTCATTGGCTTTGGCACGGGCGGTGGGGTTGCTCTAAGATTCCTCAGTATGGAAATTCCAATGCGCATGCAGAACCAGCCACAGCTCCAGCTTTTCCTAAGAGCTCAGCGAGGCCTCGTGCTCATCAACACACTCACACACACAAGCGACAGTGTCAGGCATTCGCTCCAGCAACTCAAGCGGCTGCTGAATACCAGTGGGACCGCTGACAACCGAGTTGAGCTCCACGAATCACTGGTGCAGAGCCTGTTTAGCGAATTCTACCTGACTCAAGTGGCTGCGAGTCGCCAGGAGGCCATGCAGACGTTCTTCAAGACCCGCAAACAGTTCCTCCAGGGTCCCAACCTAGAGCTCTTGAGGATTCTGCTGCACGGGGGACTCAAGAGCAAGGACGCGAGCCAGTCGCTGGGCAACCTGGGTGCTCTTGAGGGCCCGTTTGCGGTTGTTATGGTCCACGGGACGCTGAATTCGCTGTTCCCAGTCGATCAGGTGGAGGTTGTGACTCGGGCGTTTGGTCCTAAATGCGTGGCGCCAACGCTCGCAGCATGTCTCGCAAGCGATACTATGGCAGATGGTGATAATTCAACACCTCGGTTGCACATCTCGTGGCTCAAGAGCGGCCACGACGTGCTCCAGGAGCGCTTGAACTTCATGCACGAGCTCTTCCGACAGCTCGTGCTCGTGGATGTCGCTAGCATCTCACCCTCAGCAGCTCCAGGTTCAGGTAATGTTGAGTCGGAGAAAGTACAACACCATCCTCAGGCTCAGGTCGTGCATCAAAACCAACACGTTCCTGAGCCTGGAGTGAGGACTGAGACTATGAAGACCCAGCTCGAGAGCCAAGCGAACAGCAATGACAGCACCATTATTCATCAAGCTACACCGGTCTCAGCTGAAGGCGATCAAGTCACAACAGACTTTGCGTCGAAGACGAGTGAGCTGCTGGTACAGCACGGGATCAAGTGGATCCAGCAGGAGCTCTACGACCGCGGCCTCGAAGGCTCCGGCTCTAGTGGCGCAATCCTAGCACGCTACCAGCAGGTTTACACAGAAGAACACGTCCAGTTGCATGAGAAAGCGACCCAGGACGCTCACCAGAAGGCGCGCTTCGAGGCCTTCGAGACGCAGAAGCGTGAGCGCCAGCGCGAAGAGCTCGAGCAGCAGGTTCGCGAGAAAGAGGCACAGCTGCGCATCAAGCGCCGCGAGCACGACGCGCAAAAGGCCTTCTTCGGGCAGATGGAGCAGCAGAAGGAGTCGCAGGCACGTCTGGCGCTCGAGCACGAGCTCATGGCGCTCGAGGACGTGCTCTCACAGAAAAACGAAGAGCTCACTAACCTCAACGACGAGCGCCTGGTTCGGAATTCCGACATGACGAGGCAGGTTGAGGAGATCGAGAACGAGCGGCTCGAGAACGATCGTGAGGCTTTCCAGGTGAGGCTTCAGCGAGACCGACTGGCCGCTCAGCATGCGAAACGCGAGCAGCTCAAGAAGTTCCAGAAGGACTTTGAGACGAACGAGCTTGTGTCGAGTCCCGTCGAGTCCTACACTTTGGATCTGACGCTTAAGTACGACAACTTTAGCGCTTTAGCAGATGGCGCCAGTGAGCTCACGAAGGACCTTGTGCACTTCTACGAGCTCAAGGCCTCGCAGAAGGACGAGTCGGCCGAGAAACGCGTCGAGTTGGACGCTTTCAAGAGGAGCTTGGCGGACAAGGAGCTCGCGCTGCGCAACCTCGAGCGCGTCATCCTCAAGGTCAAGTCCACGGGCATGATCGCCAAGGCCGGGCTGGGTACCGTACGGATTGTGCCCATCATGGCCCAGGAATTCCAGGCGCTCAACCACGAGCTGGACGAAAAGCAGGACGAGATGGCGCGGCTCCAGCACGATTCGACGCTGCGTACCCAGGAGCTGAGCTGGAAGGACAAGCTCCTGCAGCGCCTGAGCGAGCTCATCAAGCGCAACGAGGCCTTTCGCGACGAGATGTTGAGGAAATTGGCTCTCTGTGCTGAGAAAGGCTATGAAATGGTGCTGAGCGCACGGGAAGAGGGCGAGAAGCTCTTTGAGCAGCGCGAGGCCAACACAAAGCTCGAAAAGCGCTTTGGTATCAGGCTCCAGGCTGTGAAAGACGAGTGGATACGGGCGAATGAGAGCGCGACCGAGTTCTTTGACTCGCGGCTGCGCATCGAAGGCATGACGCAGCGCGTGGTGCGTCGGCAGCTTTTGAAAGAGCTCGACGCCGAGATCAGCGACCTGAAGAGGAAAACTGAGGTCTCAAAGGTGTTGGAGGTCGACATTCGAGCCAAACTCAAGGTGAACAAGCGCACGCTGGCCGAGTATGGTGCCCAGACGCTTAAGATCGAGCAGACTCTAGCTGGGCTCGAGCAGGCCATCACTATGAAAGACAGCAGGCACGAGCCAGTCTCGAAGACAGCTGACGATGGCTCAGATGCTAATGCGCTGGCAGTCGTACGCCCCGACCTGGCTGAACTCGTCCGTGTGAAGCCACATGCTGAGCGATCTCACGAAGAGAAGCAGTGGGTCGCGCTGGACTTCCAGGTCAATTTCGCCCACTACTACAAGTGCATGGACACTGAGCAGGTCGAGATCATCCAGAAGAACCCAGAATACCAGCAGTGTACGCTCAAGAAGGACGCGATCCAGCGATTATTACAGCTTCCGGCACGCAGCTGCCTCGCACTCGCGTTCTTCAAGGCGAAAGAAGAGCTCGAAGCCCATTTTCTGTTGAGAAAGTATTCGTTTGGGGATGGCGAAGTCTACTTTGCGAGTCTCGACGACGCGTTCGTGACTGAAGCCGAGCAGAACTCGACGTGTATCGTGACCAGCAAACTTGAGAACCTGGCTACTGCGGTCGATACGGCGAGTACGAGGGGCATGGCGGCTGGGTATTTCATCCCGAGAGGCGGCTATGCGCTCCTGGACGAGAACGCAAAGCCCACGAGTCTGCTGAGCGCCTCAGGATGCCAGATCCAACCGCACAGGAGCGCCACCCACACGTTCAAGCTGCCGACCCTGGGTGTAGGTGTGCTGTCGCTCTCAGTCTCGATCGTCTTTCAGGGTCATTTCAAGTCGGTCGGGTACCAGAATGGTCGGCTCGCGGGAATTCTCTACGTGCTGCCGCCACCACCACCTCCAGTCTCAGGCTCAGGGCTACAGACTCAGTCAAACGCCGTACGAGCCCCAGTGCCTATTGGCAAATGTTTCTACCAGCAGGACATTGCGCTCTGCACGCCACACAGTCTGGGCAAACTCGTGCTTCGTCACGACCCAAAGCACAAGCCACTGTGTGCAGCCACGACGTATCAGGTCGTGCTGGGCGCACCCGTGTTCACGTCTTACTCGATTGAGGTGACGGCCACGACGGCACTCTTTGCGTCCGAGGCTCTCAAGCTCAAGAGGTCGGACGCGCTCAAGAAACAGGAGCTGCTGCCACTCAAGAAGGACGAGATCCAGAGCGTCTTCGTGACGATCCAGCTCAGCGAGCGCAAGAAACGACTCGCGAGGAAGATGGCAAACGAGGCCAAGGACGTCGCACGAGCCGCTGAGCTAGCGATGATCCAGAGCACGAGAGCCCTCGAGGAGGACAACATAGTGTCCACCTTGAGTCACGAACAGCGTTCGCAGCTGCACAGTGATGTCCATCTGCACGAGACACAGTTCACAAACAGCTGCTTTCTCTTTGCCAAGCGCGAGGAAGAAGCCCGTGACATTGAATTGGGCCTCAAGGAGCTCACCAAGATCCACGCCGACCTGCTCGAACAGTGCGACACTATGGATCGCGACCTCGTGGAGTACCGTGCCCACCTACCACAGCTCGCAGCGTCGCTTGTGGACTCGAATGACCCAAGAGACCTGGATGCCGCTGGCGCCAAGCTCGCGCGAGAGCTCAACGTCGAGTACGAGAGCGCCGGTGCCAAATCTGGTAAGGTGCTCTGGGCCGAGATCTCGGCCATGAAGGCCAAGCTGCCGTCCATGATGACCCCCGCCGAGCGCCTGCGTCGGAAGTACAAGAAAGGCCAGGACGTGCTCGAGAAGAAGGAGCGCGAGTGGATCCTTATTGACCGGATCTTTCATCCGAGGAGCTACGACTGGGAAGAGCGGCTCGTGGTCGCCGCTGGTAGTGGTGCTGGTGCTGGAGCTAGGATGCGACTCCACGGCGCGTTCCCAAAGCTCACCAAGGACGAGGAGCAGCTGGCCGTGCTCTCGCACGTGGAGGTGGATCGCATCATGAAGGCGCCGTGGAACCTGCTCGAGCGCAAGGAGATCCAGATCCGCAAGATCGTCACCAAGTTTCGCGACGACAGCGGTGGCTCATCCAGTAAGAAGAGATGTGACAACGTCCCACCATCGTCCATGGTGGCGCTGCTGCGGTCCCAGAAGACGACTGAGCTCACGAACGAGGAGCGCGAGTGGCGTCTCTACGACCAGCTCCTCAACCCGTCCTACTACCCCGTGAACTCCAAGAAGCTGGCTGAAGAGATGCGTAGTGTGATCGCAACCTCGGGTGGCCCACATGGAGCTTTACCACCAGAGGTCAAGATCCCAGCCAACCTGACACGCGAGGACCTCGTGGCCGCGCTCAACACGCCCGACGAAGAGCTTTTCAAGCTCTCGAGCGATCACCTCTGCGGTCGTACGCTGCTCTTGAAGTACGACCCACAGCTAAGCGTCAACTTGGTCGAGGCTGCACGCATTCAGTACAGTCAGAGCGCGCAGGTGGAAGTTGTCGAGACGGACATTGACGCCCGGTGCCGCCTCGTGTACCAGGAGCTCCAGCGCGCGATCGCCAACACGCGCAACGAATTAATGGACTCGTACGTTCTCCACTCGACGCTGCAGAGGTTCCCTACCAAGGTCCTACGGTTGGAGCTTGAGAAGGAACTGGATAGGCTCTTGATCTCCCAGGTAGTCGAGCGGGAGGAATTTGAGCTCCGGACGTTCCTCGTGGGCGGTGGAGCCACCAAGAAGGCGCTCGGAACGGCAGCAAAGCACCAGCAGACTGGTGGAGCAGAATCCGATTCGGTCTCCGACTCGGACAGCGACGAAGAAGCGCAGATCGCGAGGGAGGCCAAGGCTCAGCGCCGAGCCAAACTGGGTGCGAAAGCCGGCAAGAACGCTAAAGTGCGCGGCAAGGCGCTCAAACAGAAGAGCATCCAGAAGCAGCGCCGCGAGATCAAAGACGTACGTATTTGCGTTTGGCTCTGTGCCTAGCCTCTGTCTGGCTTTGACTGTAGGTAGGCTGACCAGTGTCTGTATGCGATCACCGCAGGCTCTCAAGGGACGCAGCCTCGAAGAGCGACGCCTGTTGCTTGAAGAGCAGGAGCTGGGCACCGGTGGCTGCATGGCCTGTCGTACAAACCCGTGTACCTGGGTACCATACCTTCAAGAGTCTCACGTGACGATCGAGAAGCGCATGGAGGTGCTGCAGACCGAGCTTGAGCGCGTGAAGCGCTGTCCGGAGCTCACGATAGAGTCCACCGTGTGCCTCGCCGCTGTCAAGTCCGATGGTGGCAACAGAGCTATTACAATGCGCAAGAGTGACTTGTTCGACGAAGTCACGTTCGAGCTCAAGATCTGGGACAAGCACCTGCGGCTGCGAGGCGCCGACGACGAGTTCCACGCCACGTTCCGCACCAAGGAGCAGTTCTTTGAGACCAAGGCGCTCCATGGTTTTCCACAGACGCAGCAGCGCGACAAGGTCCAGGTGGCGCTCCAGCGTGAGCACAACCTGCTGGTGGCCAACCTCACGGCCTTCGAGGTCGTCGAGGACATCCTCGAGTCCATGCTGGAAGGCTGGGTCTTTGGCGAGCGCGAGTCCGAGCGCAAGGCGCTGGGCTTTGTGCCCAGTCTCAAGCGCGATGGCCCACTTACGATGCACGATCTGCGCGTCTTTGAGCAGAATCAGCGCATCCTAGAGGGCCAACGAGAGCTCCGGGAAGAGGAGAACGTCCAGGGCATCCCGCTGGACAAGTGGCGGCCGATCCAAGTCCAGGCGTTCGAGGTGGACCTGCACACCAAAGCCGTGAAGAAAGGCTCGGAGATGGACAAGGCGCTCACGGAGACGGAAAACGCGCTCAAGTTTGGCCTCTTCTCCATGACGCTCATGTACTTCCGCGGCCTCTCGATGCTCAAGAAGCAGAAGAGCGTCTGGTCCACGTCGTCCAAGCACAGCAAGCTAAATGCTGGCCACCTGCAAAACAAATCTGCCGAGCGCCAGCGCATGGACCAGGAAGCCAAGAATGTGGCGTCGCGACAGAAGAAAGCCGCAATCTTCGACCAAAAGGCGCAGAACGCCCAGGCGCGCAAGCTCAAGTTCCTCGAACAAAAGACGGCCGCATACCGCAAGCGACTCGTACTTGAGAACCAAAGAGCCAAGCGCGAGGCCAAAGCGGCCCAGGAGATCCAGCGCGTGTATCGCGGCCACCTGGGCAAGCTCGCCGGCAAGAAGTGGATGCTGCGTCGGCGCGAGATTGACGCGCAGAGAGCCCTCGAGCGCGCCGCTGCCACGAACCTGCAGCGTGCATACCGTGGGCGCCTGGGCCGCATCGAGGCCGAGGAGAAGCGCGTGGAGCTCGCCGAGTTCATCTCGCAGCTGCGCGCCGAAGAGGCGATCGACGAGGAGGAGGAGTACTGGCGACGGCATCGCGTGGAGCGTGCGGCGCGCAAGGTGGCGGCCTTTGTCAAGAAAGAGGCTTGAGGTAAAAACAGAAATTGTCGGAATAGAAATTGGTTGAGCGGTATCAATCTGTATAGAGAGATAAGGGAAATGAAAGAAAATGGGAAATTGGTTTTCACACTTACCAGGGATTTGCGACAATGTGTTCCCATTACATCTGCTCGGCGAACGGGAGCGTGACGCTCACGAGCTTGACGATTTCGCTGGTCTTCTTGCGCCGGTTGGCCGTCTGCTTGGAGACCTTGGTCCACTTCTCGCCGTGCTTTGGTTCCGCGCTCACGCAGCGCTTGAGGATCTTCTCGGCCTCGTCCTTGTTGCCACCGTGCTTGACCTCGAAGAGGTAGTAGAACGCCCAGCCGTCGCCAAAGTCTGGGTCCAGCTGCACCGTGCGTTCGAGCCACTTGCGCGCCTTGGAGTACTTGCGCTCCTGCCAAAAGAGCTTGGCGACCGAGAGACACACCGCTGGGTCGTTATCCTTCTTCTTGAGCGCCGTGAAGGACGCGCGCTTCTGTTGCGCGCGAGGCGCAATGTCGATCGACTCGGCGAGCAGGATGCCCGACTCGGGACACTCCTGCAAAGCCTTGGCCATGAGCATCTCCTGGCCCTTGGGGTTCTCCCAGCGGGCCTCGAGTCGAGCGGCTTCGAGCCAAAGCTGGTCGTTCTTCTGGTTCTTCAGGCGCGCGAGCTCGAGTACCGATCGCGCCTTGGTCACGCCATTCATCGTTTCTTCCAGTCGACTCGACAGGATCCAGAGTGAAATGGACTTGGGACTGTGCTGCACGCCCTCGCGGTACATGGCCTTGGCTCTGTCGTAGTTCGGTGGGCTCTGGGCTTCGTAGAACTGACCCGCCATCATGTAGAGCTTGGCAAAGTCAGGGTACAGTCTGATCCCCTCCTTCAGCAGGTTCTCCTCAGTCTCTGGGTTCTCGCCACACTCGCGCTCGAGTAGCACGGACTTCATCCACACGTGCGCAGAGGGTGCCTGAGCGCGGGCCTTGGCCAGCAGCGCACGCGCCAGCTCGATCTCGTCGTTCTCCCACTCGAGCTTAACGGCCGCGAGCCAGATGGACTCGCTGTTCGGGTTGGCGCTGAACGCCTGGCGCAGGATCAGACGCGCGTTCTCGACCGAGCCGTTGTTCCAGACCTCCTTGGCGGCCATGAGCCAGAGGATCTCGGCGTTCGGGCACGCTGTGACCGCCTTCTGCAGCAGCTGCTCGACGGCCTCACCATTCTTCCCTTCGTTCACCTGCTTCTCCAAAGCCACAGCACGCAGCCAGATGGATTTCTTGCCTGGGAATACCTTCAGCGCGTTCGCAAAGATCGCCTTGGCCGTCAGCAAAGCGCCACGGTTGATGCTATTCTCCGCGTCATCCATCCACGTGCGCTTCCGGTCCTCGGGCTCCACGCCCACGTCGATGCACGCGCGCACGATGGCCCCGCAGGTCAGTGGGGCGTCTGCCTGCTCGCAGGCCTCGGCCTCCTTAAGCCACATTTCGCGGTTCACCACGACCTGGTGCTTCTGCAGCGACTTGAGCGCTAGCTGGATGATGCGTTCAATCATCTCGGTCTTGCCCTGGGCCTCCTCGAGCTTGGCGGCCGTGATCCAGATAGACGGCTCGGTTGGGATCGCCGTGCGCGCCTTGTTGAGTGTCTTCTTGGCGTTCTCGTACGTCTCGAGCCTGGCGAGCGCGAGCCACAGGTCTACGGCTTGCGGGACGCACTCGACCGCACGGCCCAGCAACACGCGCGCGCCGTCGACATCTTCCAGTTCAATGAGCGCCTTCCAGAGCTTAACCGAGTTGGGTACAAACTCGAGCGCGCGGCGCATCACGAGCTTCTTGAGCTCGTCGTCGCGCTCAAGCTGTGCGGCCTGGAGCCAGACCTTGACGGACTTGGGTACATGGCGCACGGCCTTGGCCAAGATCGTCTTGGCGTTCTCCGGGTTCTGCAGTCGCGCGGCCTCGAGCCAGACGTCCTCCTGCGTAGGGCAGCACTCGCAACCCTGCGCGATGATCTTGCGCGCCTGAACGATCTTGCCTGCGACTTCCTCGAGCCGTGCGGCCGCGATCCAGCCGGGGCCGTGCTTTGGGTTCGTCATCGTGACGGACCGCAGCAACAGCCGGGCCTTCTTGATGTCGCCAATCTCCGCGTCGCTCGTGAGTTTGATGCTGTTGAGGTCCGTGAGATAGCCCTTGGGGTCCACGACCGTCTGTCCAGCGATCGAGTCCGACATCTTGTCGAGCTTGTGGGACAACACAGCGCCTCGCGCCTCAGCGAGGCCCGTGATCGTGGACGTCATGCCACTACCGGGCGTCTCCATACCACTGGGTGTGATCGTACCGTTGAGCGCCCCCGAGCCATTGGCAGCCACGCCAGCAGCCCCACCAGCCAGTAAATGGTCCGGCACGGGCGCAAACATCTCGTTGCGCTTCTGAAGCGCCGTGTTGGTCTTGAACTTGAGCGAATAGTCGCCAATGTCCGGGATCATCTCCCACTCGGCGTCCGACATGCTCTGCAATCCGGACTTGAGGTCTGCGAACTGGTCGCTGATTTTCGGCCGGTCCTGGCGTGCTTTCTTGAGCTCTTCGAGCATCTTGACCTCGCGCCGGCGTTTGCGCCGCGAATCCATGCGCTCGTCCACGGACTCGTAGATGTCGTCGGCCTCGCGGTCGTCCTGGTCGTACGGCGTGTCCTGGAAGAGCCCTACAGACGAGTACCCGGAGAACCGGTCGTAGTTCGTTTCGCTGTAGTCGCCGTAGTCCTCGTTCTCGTCGGTCGCGCGGCCAAATCCGCCCAGTCCCGCGGTTCCCGAGCCTCGCCCCGCGCCACCCGGTGCGCCTGGTGCGCCACCGCCACCACGGCCGCCAGCGCCCGGTGGGAGCTCTACGCCTCGTCCGCGCCCTGCACCCGGCAGGAATGGCGCTGGCGC
Source organism: Globisporangium okanoganense (assembly GCA_023334035.1). Classification (NCBI taxonomy): domain Eukaryota; phylum Oomycota; class Peronosporomycetes; order Pythiales; family Pythiaceae; genus Globisporangium; species Globisporangium okanoganense. The sequence goes on from JAASFY010001100.1 coordinate 11,433, forward strand.
AATGCCAGGGCCAGCCGGGCCGCCGGGACCAGCCGTGCCTTCGGGCGCCATGGGGGAGCGCGCCGGACCGATGTCCGAGCGCGTCGTAAAGCCCACGGCACCGCGGCCGAGACCGGGCACGTAGTTGGTCGGCGCGCCAGACGTGTACGTGTTGCGCAGTCGCTGCCCCAGTCCGCTCATAATGATCGCACGCACCGTCAAGACTTTCCTTCGTGTGTGTGTTGACTTGTTTACAATTCCTGTACATTTCCTGTTTGGAAAACAGAGAAAACCATTTTTTTCGACAACAAAAATGGATTTACTACCTCTATAATTGCATGGTGTACAGGCGCAACAATAAACTTGTTATCCATTTATAAAGGATTTGCGCCTATAACTGCATATGACACACCACCTCTATAATTGCGTTGTACACTATAGGAGAACGTTGCAGACAAACAAGACCTATGCCACTATAGACGACTTGTTTTCATTCCAAACAAGAATTTCTTACGACATCATAAAAAAAGAAGAGACCGACTTCCACGCAACGACTGCACTACGTCACACACACACATGCACTCCCCTGTAAGAGCCAAAGCCATTGCTACTCGAATCACCCCCAGCAGACGCCCCCATCGTGGATGAAGCTTTCCCTCGATGCATATGCACACAGCACGAACATCAAACTGCTGCGGGTAGTGGTGAATGAACCACGCGAAAATCTCAAAATGGTCATAGCCACAGGCAGCATTCACCGCTCGTGCCGTGCAGCT
>JAASFY010001101.1:0-12185 GCA_023334035.1 Globisporangium okanoganense
GAGCCGTACGACAACACGGACGGCAGCATGGGCGTCTCGGCCATCTCCGGCTGGGCCGTGCCGTGCAGCAAGGGCCAGTACACGCTCAAGCACTACTACTGCAAGTCCAAGATCCCGGGCTTCGTGGCCGCATTGTACGTGTTTAACTTGGGGCATGCATGGTTACCACTGAGCTGTGATTGTTGTATTTTAACTGAGCGATGCCTGTCGTCTAACACGTGTGTGTAAATGCTGGCTGCTGCTGTGTATGGTATAGCTGCCCGGAGGACAGCATGGTGCTGATCGAGGAAGCGTGGAACGCGTACCCGCACTGCGTGACCATCATCACGAATGGCTACCTGGCGAAGAACAAGTTCTACATCTGCATCGAGTCCAACCACTTCGCCGACAGCGGCGCGAGTGAGAACGCGCTCAAGATGTCCAACAACGAGCTCAACAACCGCAATATCGAATAGTACGTCACTGCATTTATTATTCCCTCTCTGTTTGGTAGGCTGGTGTTTTTTTATAATTAGCTGACTGGCTTGTATTGTGTTGTTCATCAGCCTCGACATTGCAGAGAAGCTCCCAAAGCAGACGCTGAAGGACGATTGCGACCCTGCAACGGTGAGTGCACGGTATCCACATCGCTGCATGGTTGGTGAAGAGACTGTGTGCTAATGTGATCTTTTTGTGTTGTTGCCGTTGTGAACAGTACAAATCGGCCAAGACTTCGCGCGGTCCTCTTCAGAAAGGATGGCAGAAGAAGGTCGACCCGATCATGACATGCTACAAGGCTGTGCGCATCAACTTTGAGTACTGGGGCGTGCAGGGCAAGGTGGGTCTAGTGAGCTTGCCGCAACTATTATCTATTGGTTCATTTTGAGAGCTCAACTGGCTCGCTATTTGTCGTAGGCAGAGAAGGTGATCCGTGACCAGCAGCGCCAGCTCTTCCACAACACTTTGCGCCAGGTACGCAATTTGCCCTGAACCGGGACACACACACACTCTCTTCGGCCCTTTGATTGTTCTAACCCAGCATCATCCTGATTGTAACACGACAGGCGCAGTGCTTGACGGACGACTGGTTCGGGCTCACGATGGACGATATCCGTCGTCTCGAGGAGAACGTCGTTGAGAAGCTCGAGGTCAAGCGGCAGCAGGTCACTGGCAACCAGTGAGGACAGCAACACGCTGCAGTAGCTGTCGACCAGAGCGAGCGCGCAAAGACGCCCGATGAAGAAGAAAACGCGACAGTGAAGATCACTTTTTTCGTCGGTGGCTTTCCGCGTGCGTCTACTATTTTCTCCATTGTCAATCCCATTCACGCTGCTTGCTCGCCGCTCGTCCTCTCGAAGGCGACGCATTTGCACCTCATGCTCATCATCTCGCATTTGCTTCCCTTCCCGTGCCATCGTCGCTTGCTTGCTTGGACCCGCAGAACAAGTCGTCGCCTGTCATGACTGGATATGATTTGCACTAACACACCAGCCTAATAATATCTATCAGTCCAGAAACAGCAGAGCAACACAGTCATTCACGCCCGCTCGCCACGGAGATCAGCGGCATCAGCGACTACAAGCACGACTTGGCGAGGCGGGCGTCGGTCACGAGCGTTGACACCGCGTACACAGACGACGCTCGAATGCTGGAGAGGCCGCGGTCCGTGGGCAGCGGTGTCCGAGATACAGCACGAGACGACTGGCGGCTCACGGGCGACAGCGCCAATCACCACCACCGCCGCACGCTCGAGCCCATCCTGCTCGACTTTGAGCTGCCGTCAACGGCGCAGACCAGCCAGCCGCCGCAGCGAAAACAGTCGTCGAGGCTCAAGCGCAGGAGTGCAGTGCGGCTCGCCAACCTTCAGCCGAGCGTCAACATGAGCGACGAGCGCCGCCCCGCGTACAAGCAGGTGCTGGAGGATCGCATCGCAAGTGCGCTGACTCAAGAGCCAGGCGGCGTGGGACGGCACGAGCGGCATCTTTGACGACGACCCGAAGAAGAACTGGAAGCTGCACGTGAACAGGCCATACAAAGTGACGATGTTCCGCCGCCGGCAGGGCCACACGAGGGACGAGGCGTCCAACCGTTTCGTCGCCTCAGGCCACATCCCGGGCGTGACGCTCGAGGACCTCGAGTGTGGACTCTACGCAGAGACAACGTCGGACGAGCGGGCCCTCAATGCGTACTGGTACGGCCGAGCACTTCCTGGACGCCGGAGGTCCTCGAGGCCTACGAGACGCGCATCGACTCCGACCCATTTCACTTCTTCGGGGTCAAGTGAGTAGCTGCTCGCTGGACCATTACTGTAGGCCAAGCTCATCGTGTGAGCTCCTTTGTGCAGTTAGTTCCAGAGGACCGCGATTGACGACTTTCGCTCATCTACTGTACAGGTCAGACACCACGGCCCAGTGCGTGCAGGTCTTCTGCGAGGGCCACCTTCAGCCCACGGCGTGGATGCCGAGCGTGAATCACTCGCTGCTTGCAAGCGTCATTATCCATCTCGAGCACCTCGCAGACGCCAAGTGCATCACCAAGCACGGCCTCCTGTTCCCGCACGAGACGTCACCCACGAGCCAGAGCATGACGGCGCTGAGCGTAAGCACTCGCGTGCCATCACCGTCTTGGGCTTCCTGCAATCGAGAAGACACGACACTGGCGCACTACCGCACGTCCAACTGGTTGTCCGACCGGAAGCGGCAACTGTGCGTCCTGTGCTTCAAGAGCTTCCGTCTGATGCGGCACCACTGCCGCCGCATGTGTGGCGAAGTCATGTGCGCGGACTGGGTGGCCACGCTGCCGCTCGTCGCGCCGCCGGCGTTTGATGACAGTAGCGACGCGAACTTCCCATTGACCAACCATCCAGCCGTTAAGCAAGATGCTGGACGGTAAGGACCGTCGTGGCCTCCCGGTTGTGCACGCCATCAAGGTTTGCAGGAGGTGTCTACGCAGCCATGTGTGTGTATGATGCATCTTCCATGAAGCCTTTACAAATAAGTGGTCTCTCTATTTTGATACAGTTTACCCTTCCATTTTTTATTTCTTAAATTCTCCACAACTGACGGATCAAGTCAAAGAGAAGTCTTGTTTATGGAGGTTAATAAATCGGTACAAAAGTTGCATGCGCTTTTGTACCGATTGTGTACCATATACACTGGTACACTCTGAAAGTCCGCTCTCTTCCCTGTCACGTGTCAGTCAGACTGAAGAAAGAAGCAAATAATCAGCACCACGAGCAAGCAGCACGCGCCTCTCTCTCTTCCTCTTCCTCTCTGTGCGTACCATCCACCTGCCCCATAGCAGCCACATAGATCTTCTATCTAACCCTCTCCTTCTTCTCCCTGTCTGTATATCGGCAGTCCGCAAAAACAGAGCCACCGTTGTCACCATGGGCAACAGCGACAGCAAGAGCAAGTTCCGCGAGTCGGTCTACAAGCTCAACAACGAGGTGATCTCGTCCAAGAACCTCGAGTTCTGGGATAAGCTCTGGCGCATTCCGACGGTCGCCGAGGAGATCTTCACGCTCATCCAGCCGGACGACGTGCGCATGCTGCGCCGCCAGCAGCCCGAGAACCTCGCGACGATGCTGCGCCAGGCGGTCTCGCAGATCGTGCAGATCGTCGACACGCCCGTGCCAAAGTACTACCCGCAGGCGACCAACTGTGTGCGTGTGCTCACGCGCCTCGTGCCCTTCATCCTCGAGGACAGCAGTGCGTCTCTCTATATATATTAGTTTGCGATCACTTGCGCTTGGTGAGGTTTAGAAAGGGGCTGACGCCATGGACTTGTGCTATGTGTTATGTCTCTGTCTGCCTTTCTGTGCTGTGTGTGGTGCGTAGTAGGCGACGATTTCGTGGAGGAGCTCTTCTGGAAGGTCGAGGCAGAGGACGCGGACGATGACAGCCACGGCGAAGAGGACGAGGAGAGCAAGGGCGACGACGAGCGGGCGGCCAAGGCGTCGAACGAGCCACTCGCGAAGCAGCTCATCCACGCGATCATGGGACTTTTGTTCCTGCCCGAGTTCACAATCTCGATCCACGCCTACAAGGGCTACGGCGAAGAGCGCCGCAGCGCTACGCGCAGTGGCCAGTCGGCGACCTCGGGCTCGCTCGTGTTCCCGTCGCTGCTTTGGAACGCTGGCGTGAGCTACCCGGACGCGAACGTGGCCAACTCGCTTGCCTACGACAAGAACCGCAGGGAGGTCGTGAAGCTGCTGCTCACGTGCTTCTCGGGCATCTTGTACCAGACCGCGGAGACGTGCAATCTGTGGAAGGACCGATTCTTGGAGATCGCGACGGCGCCCAACTGTCCGTTTGCGCCCACGCTCTTCTTCTCGCTGCTCAACATTGTGATCACGTACGACCCGGTTGGCTGGGGCGTGCCGTACGCCGGCTCGATCGTCACAGATGACCGCGAGACGCTCGTGGACGCCTCGCTGCAGGTGCTGCTCGTGCTGCTGGACTTTGGCCAGACGTCCGAGACGAGTCTGCTGGCGAGCACCAAGCCGCAGTCGTCGGTCACGGCATCGGCCCGCCGCTTGGAAAACTTGACGATGGAGAACAAGGACGAGGGCACGACGGGCGGCAACATTTACCGCAAGCTGCTGTCGTCCATCCAGCGCCAGGAGGACTTTGCGCTGATCTTCGCGGGCCTCTCGCGCCTGCTGAACAACTACCACCAGTCCATGAGCACGATCCTGCCCAACTCGATCAAGCAGATCAAGTGCCACCAGGAGCTGCTCGTGCTGCTCTGGAAGCTCCTGGACGAGAACAAGGGCTTCCTGAGCTACGTGCTTAAGAAGGCCGACGTGAACCAGCTCGTGGTGCCACTGCTCTTCCTCATGTACGAAGGGCGCCAGGAGCCATCGAAGGTCGGCATGATCCACATCTGCACGTTCATCCTGCTGCTGCTGAGTGGCGAGCGGGACTTTGGCGTGAATCTCAACAAGTCGTTCGACAATCGACTGCCGATCGACCTGCCGGCGTTCTCGGGCAACCACGCGGACCTGCTCATCGTGTGTCTGCACAAGATCATCGTGAGCGGCTACGAGAAGCTCAACTCGGTCTACAACTGCTTCTTGACGATCATATGCAACATCTCGCCCTACTGCAAGAAGCTGCACATGGTCTCGAGTGTACGCCTGCTGCGGCTCTTCAAGCTCTTCGCGCAGCCGCGGTACCTGTTTGATAACGAGGCGAACCACCATCTGGTGTTCTTTCTGCTCGAGACGTTCGACAACATCATCCAGTACCAGTACGAGGGCAACCAGCAGGTGGTCTACTCGATGATTCAGAACAAGAACGTCTTCCACCAGCTCAACGAGCTACAGCTGCCGCAGATGCGCGCGCCCGCGACGACGGCGGTCGTGACTGAGACCGTGGCAACGACGCCCTCCGGCAGCGTCAAGACGCCGCGCAACAGGGACGGCGACTTTGTGCCGACGGCCGAGTGGCTCGCCTCGTGGAAGAAGAAGCTGCCGCTCACGACCACGCTGCGGCTGTTGCAGTACCTCATCCCACAGCTCGAGGACGCCTGCGAGAAGGCCGGTGGGAGCCTGGACGAGGACGCGATGCTCTACTTTTTGCGCACGACGACCATGGTGGGCCTGCTGCCCGTGCCGCACCCGATCGTGATCCGCAAATACCAGATCAACCAGTTCACGCACCTGTGGTTCACGACGTTCACGTGGGGCGTCATCTTTTTGCGTAACCAGGTGCTGCCGCTCTTCGACGGCAGCGCCATCACGCTCTTCACCATTAGCGTCGTCTAAGCGAAGGGCCTCGTCAACTGCCTGGAGGAAAAGGACCCACAAAGCAGACCTTGAATGGACGTGCGAGGCTCGCCGAGCTATTAGATATCCACTGGTGAAGCTGTGTTCATGGTGATAGTGGTGATGTGTGTATATGATGAACGCATAGTCTTGTTCTTGTCTCTTCTCGTGATTCTTTTCTCCACTTCTGTGACAGTGAAATGGGGGCTGCTCAAGTTTCTCAGGAAGACAATCAGAGCGTGTTGGTGGTGATCAGATGGACGAGTATCTTCTCCATCTTCTCGGCGCGCAGCACGGCGTTCGACTGCGCAGCTTCGGTCTCGCGCGCACTCCGTCGCAGCTTCTCCTCGGGCAGGATGCTCGTCTGATTCGACGAGGACGGGCCGGAGGTTGTGGACCCAGTGGACGACGACGAGTACGGCGGTGGTGGAGGCGACTGGGAATCTCCTGATGACGTCACGTGCATGTGATTCGGATCCTTCGACACGCGGTATTGCGACACGAGGCAGCGGCTGAAGACGAATGCGAGCTTCTCGGGCGTGAGCTTGTTGCTGCCAGCGTGCTTCAGGACCTCTTTGAGAAAGGACACGAGGTAGATCAGCACGTTGAAGCGCACGGGCGGCAGCGCGTCCAACAGCATCTTGCTGCTCTGCGCCAGGTTCCCATTCCCAGTCGCTAGCGCATTCGCGAGCACTTCGTCTGGGACGACGCTCTGGCGCAGACTCGCCAGCCAGCACAGCAGGAGCTCAGCTGTCGAATACCCACTGTGGCTCGGGAATGTGTTGCCCGTGTCCAGCGCTTCCCTCAACAGCGCGACCTGCTGCTTGTCACCTGCTTCCACAAACAGGTTCTTCTCCTTGATGAAGTTCTGGTAGATGTCGTTCACCATCCGCCAGAGCTCCTTTGGGATCTTCTGTGCATTATTGCTGGAGGCAGAAGAAGACGATGAGCCGTCTGTTGTCCGAGATCCGCCGGCTGCGCTGCCTCCAGACGCAACATTGAACATCGTCGCCCCAGCAGCGTGTGGGATACCTGCCTGGCGCACAGGCTCGGAGTTGAGCACTAGCTGCTCAAGAGAATTTCCAAAGCATGAGTTGTCGTACTGGCCCGAGATCACCAGGAAATAGTCGCGACCGTTCTCTACTCGGAGGATCATCGTGTCGTCCAGAGTCTCTTCGCCACTCGTGAGTCCATGAGCAACGGACTCGTCGACATGCGCAGTGATGCGGATCTCGATCCTCTCCTTCGGCGGGATCATCCCAAATGTCGGCGTGACTGAGAGCCAGGGCTTGCAGAGCAGCAATTCCTCGAGTTTTGGGATGAACCGAAAATGCGCGACCACGACGCCCGTGTTCTCCACAAAGAGCGTCTTCATCTGGTCGATGCCATACTTGAGGTGTGCAAATCCGAGCACACCGCTGCTCAGCTGGACACCGTCACTCTGGATGAGCCGGACCTTTGGCATGTTCTCATTCTCCCACTTGTCCAACTGCATCATGATATCGCGAATCACCTGGGTCTTTTTGGCCTCCACCTGGTGACGTACCTGTACTTCGAAAGTCGCCTGTACGGGTTTGTGGTCCGACAGATCAAGTGCCATGATGGCTGTGTACGACTTCTGCACAATGTGTTCTGGGATTTTCGCCTTCCACAGGATGCGATCGCACCACGCTGGCGCGCGCAGCTTCTTCTCCGGCCGCTTCTCGTACTGCATCGTCCCAGCCTGGAACTTGTAGGTCGGTGGGAACGCAATGCGGCCTTCTTCAAAGCCTCGAAAGACGTTGCCTCGCTTGCGCTCGGCGGTGAGCTGGTCCAGCTGCAGCAATTCGCTGTACACGCCACTCTCGGCTCGCTGGAATACGGCCTCGACGGAGATCTCCTCGTTGATGCGGTAGTTCAGGTCGCCCAGCCAGAAGACAAAGTCGTGGTTCAGGATCGGCGGCTCGCCACTCAGGTGTCTAGGAGAAAAAAAGCTGACAGAGTTAATAAAACCCCCCCACCAATATTAAAAAACACACACCAGCGAGCCTCTCTCACATACCTGATGTCGTTCGCATAGCCGTCGTTCTCGCTGTCTCGAAACTCAATTTTCGATAGGATATTCTGATAATCCGCATTTCTACCGACGACATTCTCACGATGGGCTGCGAGATGCGCGCAGACAAAGCAGAGCGTGCTGTTGTAGTAGCCCATGCGGACGGCCACGCCGCCCTTGTTGCCCATCATGCCCATGATGCCCACGCCCGCCGTCGCGCCGTGCACTTCCTTGACGTACTCGGTGTGCTCGGCCTTCACGAACACGACGAGCAGGATGCCCACGAGGTGCTTCTCGAGCACGACCTTGTACTGGTGCGCGGGCGACTGGCTGTTGAGTGCATTGAGGACCGCGTCCTCCCACGCAGAGCTGCGCTGCGCTGAGAGCGTGCTGTTGACCACAACATTGACGGCGTTCAGGTCCACGATCTCCTGGAAGCCGAGCGCAATGATGTCGGGGAACAGCACGGCTGTCGTCGTTTGCTGCTGTTGCTGCTGAGCGAGGATCCACTGGAGGACCTTGGCCGACTCGCCCGGCGCCAGCGGCTTCTTGGCGTTCACGTTCCACGTGCCAGCGACCACACTCGTCTTCTGGAAGGCCGTGTACGCCGACTGCCGCAGGTGCAGCTGCTGCTGGATCCAGTCGTCGCGGATGAACGACATCACGACCGGGTTGTAGTACTTGCCGTTGGGCGTGAGCGCCGTCATGCCACCGGACCCGACAGCCGACGATGCTGATGCTGATGCTGACGATCCACTGTAGCTGTTGCGACTCGAAGACGACGCCGGCCCCGTGCTGTTGCTATACATCGAGATCGTGCTGCCAGCGCTCCCCGGCGGGCTCGGTAGCAGCGTGGAATCCTGCGACGCGGTGGACGACGAGCGCGCGTCCGCGTAGCTCGCGCGGCGGTCCGCTGGCGCTCCACCACTGACATTTGAGCTCATGACTGGTCTATTAGAGGTGGGAGGGCGAGAAGGAAGGATGTGTGCGTGTGTGTATGGAGCTTGGTGTCCGCCGCCTCTTCGCCTTCCTCGTCTCACTTGCTTGAACCTTTTTGCGGAATTTGCGGAATGGCGTTACGCCGAGACTCAGATGCATCATGAATGCATGATATGATAGAATGTATCAGAATCCAAGACACAGATGCATCAGAATCAGATGAATGATAGAATGTATCAAAACCTGAGTTAATATAATCAGATGGTTGTTGAAGGCAGATCTGAGCATTGTCCTCGGCAAGAACCCCAGGAAGGAAGAAGATGCAATGCGGTGCATAGTCCCCGACCTGGACTTGCTACTCCTCTGGCCGGAGGTTGTGACCAGCCTGTTTGATGTCGTCGACAACTCCGGCGGCGACCCAACCAGCGCCGGACGGACTATCCACGACCTATCTTCACCTGACGGCACGTCAGTGAACGACAGTACAAGTCATGACAGCATCATACGCCCAGACTACCAGCCGTGCCACCCTCTGGCCGACAAGATCGCTCGTCAACAACGTAGCGAACCTGACTCTGACGTCGTTCTCATGGCAGAGATGTCGCCAACGCGTTCAAGAACGTCAGTGTCCACAAGTACAGTGGCGATGCCGCAGGTGAGATTCGTGCGTGCCTTCGCATAGACCTTGGATCCATTCCACAGGAATAGCACCAAGATCGGGTCAGAGCAGTAGGCAGGAGCACCAGCGGTTTTGATACCACCCATTCACATTTTCACACAAAGGAGCGGCCTCCATGCAAGTGCGCGGGAGGTAACAGAAAAATCACAAACCAACTTGCTTCGTTCAAGCACTTCAAGGAGCGTCAAGACTCAAGACACTACAATAGTGAATCGGTGTTCCTCTTCAGCGGACGGATAGATTCGGAGAACGCACCTGTGATCGACTTGACGGCTCCGTTCGAATGGACAGCCCTCCCCCCTGGTTTATATGAGCTCTTCGGAGGCGCAATCTCCTTCATGGCTTCACTTTTCGAGTGCTGCCACGCTCGATCTGCTGTTTTGACAACGCTCTCTGTATATAGAGATCCGCCGCGTTGCATTCTTCAATAGATCATATTGAGCCACTCCTTGGGTTGTCTCTTCGAGTGCTGTAGCACGTCTATGGTAAATCTGCGAGCAAAACCTTTTGAGTCGAGTTCCATAGCGCTCTGGCGTATATCGATTGCGATGATATCTCTACCGGCATGTGGGGACGGGGAAGCTTGCGACGAAGCTGGTCACGGGTTCGTTTATTGGTGGACACACGAGGCAGAACTGGGATACTTCTATCCGCTGGGCGAGTTGGGGGACACTAAGTCCTGGGGTTGAAATACCCTGGACGTTCGTGTATGCGCACCCTGACTTCACACAGTCGTTCTTCGAAGTATCTCGGGTGAGGAGACTGTTCGGTTCCAATGAGGGTTCTGGGACGGTAGGCGGATCGATCCCGGGCTGCCACTGAGAGTGCAGGCATTCGATTACAACCTCCTTACCACAGGCACATACCACTTCTTGAAACTGTGGATTTCCAATAGGCCACAAGTGGCAATATCCCTGGTGACCTTCTTCGCTGTGATTGACGAGGTATTTTACGTGCCTTCCAGTCAGACACAGGTGTGGATGGAGTTGAGTACTTGCACACTGAGAAGAGCTTGACCACTCGGAATTTTTAGGGCTAGACGACTTGAAGGTGCTTGCATTTGAAGTGCTAATTGCAGACTGTATTGATTGGCTTATCGCGCCCTTATTATAATTCTCCTAACAAAGCTCTGGGCGCTCCAAACCAGTCATCCCTAGTTACCATCATTCTTGAACCGATCTTCACCTGATCATGACTTGTGGCGACGGATCTCCTCGGCGGATCCCGGCTTCCGCGATTCTCGGCTCACGGATCTCGATCAGCTGGATGGACCTCTCGAGATGGCTTCTGGATTTTGACTTGTCGGCCCCCTCCCGCTCCTCGGGTGCTCGAGCTCTCCTGGACTCGGGTAGTTGATGTATGTTTTTTGTTCACCCACGTTACGACACTTTCTAAAGTCGCTTCGCTTTCACTTAAAGGACCACACTCTGTTCGGGGCACCGGCTGCCGTCCGTGAGGAAGCCAGTCTACTCATCAGCCATGCACTGTGCCGATCAATGCGAAGTTAAATTGATCAGAAGCTCTGGATTGTATCACGGAGAGGTGCTGGCTAGCGTAGCTTTTCGTATCTAACCCACTACTGTGAGCTGGTCGTAGAGACCTTGTTCTCCCCGACAGAGTGCAAGATACGTTCACTGGGTGCTGACACAGGCACACCTAAGTGCTCAAAGTTGATTCACACTACGTTGTTGCATGTCATGATTGGCCATTTTCACCACGCTATTCTGCTAGCCCAACGCTCGCTCTCGCTTTCAACACAAAAACTCCAGTGCGCTTGGAAGCCGCAGCGTCAGTCCATGATGAAGGAAAGCTGAACTCAATTTGTCTACTAAACATACAGTGGTGCGCAAAAGTTTGTCCGCACCTCAATTTTTTCGTGCTCGGTTGCTTCCTTCACAATTCAGAAAACGCTGTTTGGATATATGGAGCGAAGGACCAATCAAAGAATAGATGTACCGTCCATTTTTGTAAATCCTTTGTACTTTGAAGTCTATTTGTAATTTTTTATTTTCCCTTTGCGCGAAAGTATGTCCGCACCTCGGTAAGATTCGTAATTAAAAAAATTGACAAAGTCGTTTTTGTAATAAATGCTTTCAATGAATTCTCCGCTCATTTTTACAACGCGTGGCGGCATTTTGAAATCGATCCGCGATCGGAACGGGGAAGGAGCTCACGGAGCAAGAGGTCGGCCAGATCATCGCGTTCAAGACCGAGAAAAAGAGGAACAGATGATCGCGCGCCACCTCGATGGCAACGAGAAGACGATACGCAACTACTTGAAGGACCCTGAGCGCAAGAAACGCACCGGCAGACCCTCCAAAATCAAGGCGTGGACGGCCCGCCGCATCTTTCGCCTCGCGACGGTGAAGCATTTGATGTCGAAGCAGATCGCTGCTGAGCTGGACGGACTCGTGCACCACAGCACTGTTCGTCGCGCCCTCCGCACCAGCAAATTCGCCAAGTACATCAAGCGCAAGAAGTCGCCAGCGCTCAAACCGCACCACAAAAAATCTCGTCTCGACTTCGTGACGAAGAAGCTGCGTCAGGGCCGTTCCTGGAAGCGTGTCGTGTTCTCTGATGAAAAGAAATTTAATCTGGACGGTCCTGACGGCTGCTAGTACTACTGGCATGACCTCAGGAAGAAGAAAGAAATCTTCTCCACGCGTGTGAGTGGTGGCGGCAGCATCATGATCTGGGCTGGCATCAACTTCTACGGCAAGACCGAGCTCGCCTTCCTCGAGGGCAAGCAAGACTCGAGGTGCTACACGAGAACGCTGGACGGC
>JAASFY010001102.1:0-12177 GCA_023334035.1 Globisporangium okanoganense
AAGTACTGAGAAGCTTTTGGAGCTATTCATTCAATACAAAAACCAAGTGTAATGGGTACAGACCGTCACTTTTTGCACCACGGTACTTTCGTACTCTTTTTCAGACAATGACAAAACGATGGGGAAGAAGCCGAAAGCACGTTTTCTTATGACCCAAACGCCTAGCGTGTTCTTGCGCATCTAACAACCCAAGTTTCGCGCCAAAAAAATGAAAATTCAAACCACACGGATTCAAAAACAGACGAAAAAAATCATTTTTTGTCAGACCGTGACTTATTGGACCAACTGTACTGTGCGAATACTGTCTATTTTTTGTGTACAAATATGTAAATTTTTTATAAGGGGCGCAAGAAGACTGAGCAGGCTGAGCACTCAGACGAAGGCCTACTCAGCCTTCTTGCGCCCCTTATCCTGGATTCCACAAGGCGCACTCGAGACCAGGTACGCAAATTTCTCAAGCTTTGGCTATGTATTCGAAGTGCTAGGGATTCCTGAGCCAGGCAAACTGGAACGTCGGGTCCGCGCCTATAGCACAGAGCCATCCACAAGGTCAGTATCACCACACACACACCAGCCTTTCGCAGTCGATAGCAATGGAGTGAGTCCGCGTACCAAAGTGCTCGAGCGGCAGCTGGATCGTGAAGAGCACCCATACGAAGATCTTGGCCTGCACGCGCCCCCACTGGGACTCGATCGCGAACGCCAGCTGGTGGAACATGGGCATCTGGATCTTGCGCCGCAGCACGAGCGCCAGCATAATAAAGGATGCGAACTCGAGCGCCGCGTAGAGCAGGACGTTGTCAATGTTCGCCTGGATCTCATGGTCGTTGACATCTTTGAAGAGCGAGTAGAACTCGCGGTTCGGCAGGTTGTACGCCACGATGATGTAGCCGCCTAGGAGATGCAACATACAACATATTTATCAGCCCACACCACGATTAAACCCAGATTCACTAGGAAAAAACCTGGGTTCTGAAGCGAGGAGCTACGTACAGTAGATGATCGGGATGAGCACCTCGATGAACTTGATGAGCAGCAGGAACTCGGTCACATGTAGCACCTGGAGGATCTGCTGCACGTACTTGACCTTCTCGACCATCGTCCTGTTGATCAGCGCATCAGCACCACCACCGCCACCCGCGATCATCACGTCCTGGGCGCTCGACATTGTTGCCGTCCTGGACGGCTGGATGAGCCCTCGCTTGCCTTCCACCAGTGACGGTGACGGCGTCATCTTCTGGGCGTCATAGGCCGTCACGAGGTCCACCACGCTAGGTGAGCGAGCCTGTGGCTCTTGCTTCTCTTGCTGGGGGACAGAGAGCACGCGGCTGGAGGCTATCATCATCACGACTTTATTGGACTTGACACGCGCCGACTTGGTCGTCTTGCTGCTCTTGAGTTGCAGGTTCCCGTCGCGCTGCAGCGCCACTTCGATCCTGCGTGCGACGTCGATGAGGCTCGGGCGGCGCTGAAGCTCGGCGTCGTGGTCGATGATGAAGAGCGCCGGCTCGATGATCAAGCGTGAGCCCGAGGGTACGAGCATGTGGCCAGGGAGCTCGGAGCCTAGGAGCTTGCGGAGCGCCGTGGTCACTCGGAGCATGGCCAAGACGTCCGTCATGGACGCCAGGAGCTGCACAAAGTCCATGGCCATGAGCAACACGGTTATGTACGCCGACCGCGAGCTCTGCATGCACACAAACACGTACAGAGCGTGGAAGATCTCAGAATTGAAGATCACCATCTCGGACTTGACGTCCTCCATGCTCCGGTACGCGTGCGCGATCCAGTTCTTGGAAAAGACCTTGATCACGGGCAGCAGCAGCGTGAATGCAGTCTGGCCGACCGAGTTGAGGTTCTGGAACGCAAAGTTGTACAGCGGGTAGATGACGATGAGCGAGACCTGGGCGACGAGTCCCGCGACGCACACAAAGAGCTCCTGGCGTGCTGCTCGATCACGGAGCAGGATCTTCCCATAGAGAAGTGCTAAGAGCGTGCCGATGGTACCAAAGCGCGCGGGCACGCTCATGATGATCGTGAACGGCACTGGGTACGCGATGAGGTACGCCAGTCCAACCTCGCAGCCAGCCGTGGCGCACGTCGTGAGCAGCACCATGGCCACCAGCGTGCGGATACTCATCTTGAAGCTTGGTACAAAGCGCTGACACTGCTCGAGAATCGTGATCGTGATCGTAATGGCGACGATCGCTGAGCGCAGAAAGAAGAGCCCGCTGTGGCGGAGCCCTTGGCTCGGGGCCTGCATCGGCAGCAGCTCAATGAGCGTGATGAACGCCAAGCAGGGCAGCAGGATGCTCGCTAGGACCCATAATACCCGGAGGTTGCTGGTTTTGGTGCAGTAGGCGTCGAAATCCCGCAGCCGCTCGACCGAGTACTGGCCCTGGAGCTCCACCTGGGTCTTCTCGTAGGCGCGCACGGCCTTGCGCAGCATCACAAACGCTCTACTCCTCATGCTCGCTGTATACTGAAGGCAGGAAACGACTAGAGATTGACGGCTGACGAGTCGTGTCGAGCAGAGAGGCAATGAATGGCGTGTCGAGCAAGTTTCAACAAACAAGTTCTAAAAAAAGACTTGTCGTTACAGCAAACCGACAATGCAACACTGGTCTAAGAATGAGCTGGTGAGCTATTCATAACCAGCCACTGATGACCAGAAACTATACGATACCTGGGATGTGAGATAAGGCTCACTCCATGTGCCTTGGCTCGAGGATTTAGACTGGAACCCTTGGATCTGTCTCTCTATTGGCTCGTGACCCTAGAGCAGCCTCGTTAGACCTGGAACTTGGAGTGGCGGTTGAGCTTCTCCTGGAAGAAGAACTGGGCTTTCTCCTGCTCTTGTTTCTTTTCCCAGGGCCCGGTGGCGAAGAGCGTGAAGCGGTCCCCCGCAGCGATCGACACGATCGGCCCCACGCCAAAGTCATGAGTAGAAAGCTGGACCAGGTCTGGCTCTGCAGAGTCCAGAGCGCCGTCGACGGTGCTGCGGCCAAGACACCCGGACGTGTTCTGGCCCCAGGTAAAGAGGTTCCCGTCGATGCTCAGTGCGACGCTGTGGTGTGAGGACACGGCGATCGCTTTGCACTGCACCTTGCGGTGGTACAGATCAGGCAGTCGCGCTATTGAGAATAAGGAATGTAGAAACATGGTTAGTGAACAGGCTAATGAATGGCTGGCAAGGTCCAGAGGGGTGGGTCATACTTGGTAAAGCCGCGATCTTCTGCTTCCCGAGGCCAAGCTAGAACAACAGCACCACCAGAGTTAGTAAAGGCTTTGAAATAAAGTGTGGCTGTAGTCACTGGGCCATCAACGGGTTCCTACCTGGCCTTGGAGACCGCTCCCAAACGCGTACACGTATCCACTGGGCGCTTCAGCCTTGTTATCTATCGAGTCCTGGGCTTCACGGCGTGGATCTCTGGCTCGGACCGCGCCTTTGTTTTCTTGTGACTGCTGCACGAGACAGAGCGAGTGCCAGCTCCCACAGCACACGTCCAGGATAAAGTCCCTCTCAAGAGCTTTAACGAGCTCTGGCTGGGACGCGTCCCCACCACTAGCGCCCAGACCCAGTCGTCCGCCATCTCCACATCCAAACGTGAAGAGCTGGCCGTCTCTACTGATCGCGGCCGTGTGGACCGCGCCACAGGAGACCTTGGCGACCTGGATCTGCTTTGAATGGAAGGCTTCTACCAGTGTGGGCGACGGGAAGAAGAGCTGCTGGCGCTTGTCCTTGACGCCCGCGCGTTTGGACTCACCCAGCCCCAGCTGACCGCTCCAGCAGCCGCCCCAGGTGTACAGTACGCCTTTACTGGTCACAGCGGCCGAGTGGCAGTTGCCCACGCTCACTTGTCGGACTTTCGATGTCGCCAAGTACTCTACATGGACGGGATCAGCTTTGTTGGTAGAGGTCTGCTCGTCGACGCCGAGCTCGCCGTAGTCGCCCCGGCCCCACATGTAGCAGCGTCCGGTCTCGGTCGTGAAGCCCAGGTGGCCGTCTGTGCGAGCACACGCCAGGTCCGTGATCTGCTTATGTTGCTGGAGTTGAGGGATCTCACGCGGGTACAGGAAGCAGACTGGCGTTGCGGCACTGGGGGTAGATATATCAGCCACAACAGTAGAGGCGTCCGGCTGAGGCTCGTGCTGGTACTGGGCCTCTTGTTGGGACGGCAGTGGACCAGTACCAGCAGCAATAGTGTCGAAGAGCGCTCGGCCGCCGCCACCCCAGCCAAACACACGGCCGTCTGCAGCGAACGCAAACGCAAAGTTCGCATCAAAGCCCTAAAATAAAGATTCAGAGACCCATGAGCGTCATGCAAGCGGGCTTTAGCATGATACAACGATAGCAAAAAGAGGCTTACGGATACGACTTTCTGGATCCTGAAGCCCTGCAGACTCTCGATCTCGGTCGGCGTCTCGCAGTTGCGGCGCTGGCCCAGACCCAGTTCCCCATTGAAATTATTTCCAAACGCAAACACGCGGCCCGAGGCTAACAACAAATAAATAACAAATAATAATATTAGCCACACGCCATTCATCCATTCCAAGCTGCCATAAAAAAGTCATACAACAGCGTACCTAGCACAGTGTCACGCTGCTTGTCGAGTCGCTCTTGCTGTTCGCGTCTTGCAATGAGCGCCGGCTCGTGCACCCAGTCCTGGATGCGCGCAACGAGCTCGAGCTTCTTGCCACGGATGTCCAGGTCCAGCAGCACACACGCGGCGTCGAGCGCCTTCTTGGTCCATATGCCCACGTCCACGAGTTCCCAGAACGCGCGCGCCTTGGGGAGAGCGCAGATCGCCTGGCCGTCGTACTCGGGCACGAGCGCCGCCGCGCTCCAGACCTTCTCGCGATACGTCGGGTCTGCGAGCTTCGCCAGGCGCCTCTTCATGCGTTCGCACGCGTTCTCCTGCGCACTGCTGCTGCGAGCGCCATTCGCGCTCTTCTCGGTGCGTATTTGAGAGCGCAGGTCACTCTGGAGCGCGTCCAGCAGCCGCTGTGCGCGCTGCTCCTGGATGCGCTCGAGCGGGTTCGACATGGCATTTCTGGATGGGTTGGAGAAATAATGGTGCTGATAATTTGCGCGTCGGCTCGCGTGCCGATGGAAAGTAGACTTGACATTTGTATGATAGTGTCGAATTGCGATATTTTGTAAAACATATCGAGCCCGTCAATTGGCTGATAATTGAAAATTAAAAGCAACATTTTGAATTTGCGGTGACGCCACCAAGCCAAGAGCAAAGCAAATGAACTCGCTGGGGCTCGCGTACGGCTCGTCGTCGGAAGATGAGGACGCGGAGCCGAGCCACGTAGCCACTCTGCCTGCACCACCACCACCACGTCCCAGTACTTCTGCTGTTGTAGCTGCGGCTGCTGATAGCGAAGAGGACGATCTCGAGGCGGCCCTGGCGCGCGCCGGCATCCCGCCCGAGCCAAAGGACACGCCCGTGGACGCCGACGTCCAGGAGCGCATCCGCAAGTACATTGCGGCGCAGAGCGAGCGCACCATCAGCAGCAATAATGGCTCTACCAGTAGCAACTTCCAGGCGAGCCTGCACGACAAGAAGGACGTGAAGAACCCGTACATCCTCGACAAGGTGGTCGCGTACTTTGGCATCGACGAGCTCCAGTCCAACTTTCCTCCCGAGGTGTTCGACCCGTACGCCATGCCGCTGCACGAGTACAGCGACGCGATCGCGCTCGCACAGAAGAAACAAAGCGATGCGCGCGAGCAGGCGCAGCTGCAGGCCCTGACGTCGCGCCAGCTGCAGTTTACACGAGGAGCTCTTTAAAAATCGGAAAACCATTGGCTGATATTTACTTACATGCATGCTTTTGATGCCAGTGTCCCGTGGCTCGTGCCTCGCTCATTATCGCTCTCGAGTTGATCGCGTCGCGCCTGTCGGGCCAGAAGCTCGCTTGAGGTCACGTCAATCTCTGCGTGGAGCTTGGCCAATGTCGTGTCCATGTGTGCGAGCTTGTCGTCCAACTCGCGCTTCGCTGTTCCCCACTTGACGCTCTTGTTGCGGTCGCGCGCAAGGAGGAACCTGTCCATCTCGAGATCCGACAACTGCTTGCGATGGGTATAAAGCTGCGCTTTTAGCTGGATACAGGCCTTGATCTCCGTGCGCAGCTGGTCCTTTAGAGCACTGACATTGACACAGTGCGAGCAGGGCAGCGGCAGCGTGTGCACTCGGCAGCGCTTGACGAGCTGGGACGTGTCAATCTGGTGGAGTGCGAGCGGATGCGCGTAGCGACAGCGGCCGAGCGACTGAATGTTGCTGCACACGCCCGTATTGAGGAACGATGGGCAGATGGAAGGCGCTGGCTCGGTTCCGCAGATCTCCTCATCGTCATCGTCGTCATCTTGGTGCGGGTACAGATTCCGAATGCGCTGGATCTTGTCAAAGAGCGTCTCCATTGTGATGTGAGAGCATGGGGGCAGCAACGTGCACTTCTTACAGCGTCGCAGCGGCTCGCTCATCTCGAGGATCGAGAGCGGGAACGGCGGCGACTCGGGCTTCTTGCTTTTGAGACTGCGGCTAAGCTTCTTGAGCTTCGTAGGGCTTGAGCTGGTGTTGAATTCATTGGATTTGACTTTCTTGAGCACGTTTGGGAGCGAAATGAAGAAGTGTTTCTGGAACACCACCCGCAGCCTCTCCATACTGGGCAGCAGCTTGAACTCGCAGTGCTTGAGGAGCTCTTCAAGGCCTTCTCGTGTGAATCCAATCTGCATCATGGCACAGAGATACTACGTTAACAACTGGCGCTATTGTGATTTACGAAATGGCTCAGCAATACGTAGAAAGAGAGAACGTACGCGCTCTTGGTAGCAGATATGCAGGAGCTTGAGGCGCACTTGCATGGGCTTGAGCTGGTGCAGATGCACTCGCATGGCCTTCTGTTTGATCTGCTCGGCAATTTTTGTGATGTCGGGGCGCACGTGGAAGATGAAAAACACGCTCTTGGCGTTCGCGTCCTGGATAATCGGGAGTAAAAAGTGCTGTTGCGTGCTCGGTGTGACTCTAACAAATGTTGACAGCAACGTTATACTTAGACGCCCAGAAGACTGGCAGGTTCCCGTATGCAATATGCAGATTTCGTACGATTCCAAGCGCTCGACGACCAGGAACGCTGCATTGACACGACTTAAGTCAACGCGGCGGACGAAATCCTCGATCTTCATCAGCAAATCTTTCTCTCTGTACTTAGCCACAACATGGAATCCAGACAGCAATAGCAATAAGCAACCAGATTAAATCGGTGACATTGAAGCCTAGACGCGCTGTATTGCACGTACGCAAAGTGCTTGGCGTTCACCGATCCGAAAGAGCAAGGCGGATCTAGTCCCGACGCCAGGAGCGTGTGCTTCAACAGGCCAATGAACGACAGCTTGCCAGTGCACTCCGCGCCCTTTATGTCAGTGAGAATGAAGGAAATAAGGATGAGTGCCTCATCGCCAATTATTGTATTGCAACATTGTTCAGAGAAATATAAGATCACTCACACTGACGATGAAATTCGTAAATGGACTCGCGTCTCCACTCTGCAGACTGTGAAGACACTGCAGCGCTGTGGCGTCCCCAAGAAAGGCCTCAGTGCTCGTCGGCACCATCCTTTTCGCCCTAAAACAATCAACCAGAGCCATTGCAGCACTTGATCAGAGCCATACACACAGGTCAGTCATGCTCACAGAACCGCAGCTTACCATTCCAGTCCGTCATCGAGCTGCTGCTGCAATGGGATTCGAGGTTTCCTTGGTGGCGGAAAGTCGTTATAGAGCACGTCGAGGTCGTTCCAGAAGCCGTACTTGACCTGCCACCTGGCGTCATTGGCGTGCGTGTCACCGCTTGAGCCGGACGTGCTTGGAGTCGCAATTCGGGTGGTGATGATGGGAGACGATGCAGCTGAAGACGGCAGCGACGTGGCGGAGATCAGCATTGAGGGATGAGATTTGTTGGATCGCTTTCTCTCTCTTCTGATTTGAGGTCGGAGCCGTCCACGATTCGACACATTGGAAATGTGTGGTGCACATAAGGCAAAACCGACGATCGAATCTCCAAAGGTCAGCCATCTCAAGAGACAGCAACATGCTTGGGTGCGAAAATAGCCTCGGACCGAGCTCTTTGAGCCGCGAGCAATGCCACTCAATGCCACCAGCGCCTCATGCTCGTCATTCGCGCACTCGCAGGCTCAGCAACACTCTGCCTCGAAAACGACCACCTTTACGATGCCGGAGCCGACAACGTACGGCTCTTTCTCTGATCAGAGGCCGTCTCAGACGTACGCCGTCATCGAACCAGAGTCTCCGGGTCATCAGCACGTGGCTTCGACTCGCCGCATGCTCGCAATTGTGCTTACAGCAGGTGTTTCCCTGATCTTGGGCATCGGGTACATTGCGAACTCGGTCGTGCTGACGAGCTCGTCGCCGCATTTTCTCGGCACCAGCAGCAACAACGTGGGTCCCAGCACGTCGCAGCTCGCTTCTGCGCCAACTCAAGTGCACGTGGCTCTCGCAGACCAGGAGCGAACGCAGGAAGCTGGGAGTGCTATCCCGGCGAGGCTCGGAATCACGATTTCATGGGCGTCTGCGATCCAAACGCAGACTTCAAGCGTTAGATTCGGTTTGGACGCGTTGAGCCTGCTTAGTATCGTGCAGGCGGAGACGAAAAGTGAACAGTACCTGTTCTGCCAGTACACTTCGCCCTGGTTCCACCACGTCGTCATCGCATCGAGCCAGCTGGAGCCGTCGACGACCTACTATTGTAAGCTGCACATTGGAGATTGGAGCCGGTGATCCCGATGACTCACAATTGCGTATCTTGTGTGTGAGAGCAGACCAATGCGGAGACGAAGCTGGCGGATGGAGCGAGGTGGCTTCATTTCGCACCCCAGTCGCAGTCGGAAGCCAAACGCCAGTCACGATCGGTGTGGTCGGAGACCTCGGGTACGGACGATTGTGCCCAATGGATGGCCTAAGCTAGCGATGATCTCGTACGGTACTCACATGTTTTTCCTGCACCATTTCTGCCAGGCAAACCGACTACTCGAAGCAAACGCTGCGCCACCTCGCAAGTCGCACCGACATGAGTGCCATCATCCACGCTGGTCCGTCTTCAAGTTGTGAGTGTTACTGCATCTTGGTACATCTTCTGACAGCCCCTCTTCATTGACTTGTGTGGGATAGGTGACCTCTCGTATGCCGACAACAACCAGGCGCGCTGGGATACTTGGGGAGACCTTGTTCAGCCAGTCGCGTCGACGATGCCCTGGTACGTATTCATCAGCTTCTCTTGGGTCTTTTTATCGTTTTTAGGCCTTCGTCTCATGACTGGCATCTACATGCCTTGTATCAGGATGGTGTCCGCTGGGAACCACGAGGAAGAGCACCCGTGCGACTCGAAAGAAGACCGCTTTGTGGCGTACCAGACGCGCTTCCAGATGCCGTACGACCCGCTCAATACGCTGCAGCGCCGCAATCTCTACTTTGCGTTCCGCCTGGGCATGGTGCACGTCGTGGTCTTGACTCCGTACGTGGCCTTCGACGCGACTTCGGACCAGTACAAGTGGGTGGAGCAGGAGCTGGCGCAGCGTGTTGATCGCGCCGTCACACCCTGGGTCGTGATGATGATGCACGGTCCGTGGTACAACAGCAACACTGCGCACCAGGGCAACGAGCCTCACAAGATCATGAAGCAAGCCATGGAGGACGTATTGTTCCAGCACCACGTGGATCTTGTACTCGCGGGCCACGTGCACGCCTACGAGCGCAGCTTCCCCGTTTACAAGGAGGAAATTCGCAAAGACGGCATCATTTACGTCGTGCTGGGTGGTGGCGGCAACCGTGAGGGGCTCGCGTCCAAGTTCATTCACCCACAGCCCGCGTGGTCGGCGTTCCGCAAGGCGCATTACGGCTTTGGGCTCTTCAAGGCCGTGAACACGACACACGGCGTCATCGAGTCGTACGAGAACCAGGCGATCGGCAACGCGAGCCTGCAGGACAGCGCGTGGGTCACGACCACGCAGTTCCGCATCGCGAACAACATCGTCGACGAGAGCCAAGAGGCGTAGCCGTGCTCAATACATGTGCACTTCTATAATCACACATGCACGCACATACTTAGCTTCACCACACACCACGCCGCGTCTTGCTCTTGGTTGTGTCCATTTCCGCACTGGTTGTTGAAGTTTGTTTTAATTGTTGTGTATTTGGGGACGGACGGATCGGTCTCTATTTCTCTCTCTCTTTCTCTCTTTCTCTCTCTTATTGTTTATTGTACATGGTCGTGTTGCGCTGGAAGCGGTGCGCCTCCTCCTGCACGTGCTTGCTCATGCGCAGCGTGTCCTCGTCCGTCGTCGTCGCGCAAATGGCCTCCGACTGCGCGCGCTCGAGGCGCCGCTGCTTGGACTTGCATCGTTTTGCATCCTTCAACATCCATTAACGTCTACTTGACATTGTACGCTGGCGCAGCTTCTCGATCTCACGCAGTAAAGCCGCACGGGCCGCAGCCGCACGATCAGCAGTCTGACGATTCCGAGCAGCAGTCAGTGCAGCAGCCCGACCTGCAGACTGGCGAGCAGCCGAACTCGACCAGCGATCAGACTGGCGTTCAGCCGAACTCGACCAGCGACCAGCAGACTGGCGAGCAGTAGACTGGTGAGCAGGCGGAGCAGCCAGTGTACGAGTCCAGCGAGCAGCTTGGGCAACATCTCGAACACGAGCTCGTCAAGCGGCCCGGGCCTTGACGGCGCGGGATGGGTCGGCACGTACGACTCGGCCCACGACAGTGCGCACTGCTTGACGGCATCTCGAAGGAACAGCTCGCCCATTATCACATAAAGTGCAAGACAAAATTATACGGCCACCCTGTTACTATAGTAAATCCTATATTAAAAGAGTGATTATTAAATTAGTAGTGCGTCTTGTTTCCACGTCGTTCAATGACCTCGATGCAGCGGTTTGGCATTGTGTTCACAAGTGACGAGAGTGTGTCCACGCTGATGCCTTCCCACTCGCGAAGGATAGCTTGAGTGAGCTCTTGTACAGTCGAGTACTGGCGACCATTCGTGTAGACCCTGCTCGAGAGTATGGCCCACAAGTTCTCGCTCGGGTTCAAATCTGGGGAGCGCGCAGGCCACTCCATGATGTCAAGCTCCATGTCCTGAAAGAACTCTCTCGTCTCACCAGATACGTGGATAGGAGCATTGTCCTGCTGGTAGACGAACTCGGTACCGTGGTGCAAATGGGCGAAGGGGAGGAGGAATTCTGAGACGGTGTAGATGTACTCGCGTGATGTTTGACGTCCGTCAAGCACGGCCAAGTGGCTCGTCCCATTCTTGCTGAACGCGCCCCACACCATTACGGACCCCCTCCCCCTCCCATCTGGCGTTTGACGAATGTACGAGGAGGAACGCGCAGGTCTCGCCAGTAGTTCTTGTAGCTATCCGGCACATCGAGATTGATTTTTTCTCGTCTGAAAAATGACGTTCCCCCATGCGTCCCCCTTCACGACGTGTTCCTTCGTCCACGCGAGACGCGCTGCCTTGTGCTCGCTAGTCAGGTCGGGGGTATTGTCCATCTTAGTGTAGACGAGAAAATCAACGCGGACGAGAAGACGGCACACGGTTCGGACGCTTACGTCGGATGCGTACATCTCTTGCAGCTGCCGCGCGCTGTACTTACCAGTGGCAGCATTGCGAACGATCTGGCGCGTAGTGATGTCTATAAGGGCGACGTGGCGACCGGGACGTATGGGGGAGTACTTCTTCTGCTGCAGCACGCGAGCCACGGCGTCGCGTGAACGGCCAACGCGCTTGCTAATCTCGTACCGAGAGATTCCTCCTTCGGCAAGGCCCCGAATGCGGCCAATCTCCTCGTCTTCGAGCTGCGGTCCCCTTCCCATGGCGAATGCAAAAGTGCTCAACATAACGTTTACGTGTCAATTGATCATCACTCTTTTAATATAGGATTTACTATAGTAACAGGGTGGCCGTATTATTTGTCTCAGTGACCCAACCCAACTTTTGTAAAGAAACTCGCAGGCAAATGTGAGCCGCGCGTCGGTAGTCACGTCATTTAATTCCTCTCTTTCAGTAGACAAACATATCTAAACAGCGAGTTTCAATTCGAATTGTAGCATCCGCTGCGATGTTGCAAAGGGGTGGCCGTAC
>JAASFY010001103.1:0-12153 GCA_023334035.1 Globisporangium okanoganense
AGCGGTGGTGGTGCCCGTGGCTGGGGACGTGCTCGAGAGCAATCGTCGTCTGCTGCTTCAGTTTCCTTCATATCGTCGTTCTGCTGCAAATTCTTCACCATCAAGATCGTCCTCACCACGGTCCGAGGCCTCGTTCGCCTCACCAGTGGTGCAGGCAACAACAAGCTCTGCGTTGGCAGCATCACTCTCTTTCTCCAGCAACGCTGCCGCCTTGAGGAGTGAAAATTATCCATGAGCGCAATAAATATCCAATATATCCTTGCTTTAGGGCTGTAGAAAAAAAATCGTTTTTTTCCTTGAAGGAATCTCAAAATGTGGAAAAAGGGACGAGGGTCAAGTATCGACGGAGTAGCCTCAAAACATTATATACTAGAATATAGAATAATAATATTTCAGAGGCTTTTATTAGCGTATACAAATTCAAGCTTCTCGTCATTCTTGAACCTTCAATAAATAATAGCAGCCCTGGATTTTAACAAATAGCTGCTGTTCCACTACCGCAATCTTTACTGCACTCTCTATTTGTGGTAAAAGTCGCAACTGTTGTTGGTGTGTTTGTTCTCCGTGTTTCAGTCATCAAAAGCAACAAGCAGCAGAAATGGGAGAACGCGCGGCGCCAGTTGATGCGCACGTGGCGGGCGACGAGCGCACGAGGCGCCGCGAGCGGTTCGTACACGCACACGGCAAGCGCCTCGCGTGCTTCCGGCCGCGCCAGCGCTTCCGCTTCGTGTCACAGGAGAGCGCCGGCGACGACGACCTCTATGATCACATCCACCACGCAGAGACGGCGGTGGATGGCTTCGCGCTTGAAGGCGGCGAGCAGGTGACAGCGGAGAAGCAGCACCGCGCGCGCGCGGCGACGATCAGCAAGCGCAAGCAGAAGCTGCAGCTCAAGTTTGCAATGGAGCAGCTGGCGCTGGCACAGCGGCAGGTGACGTGCGACTGCGAGTTCCAAGTCTTCCGGTGCCAGTTGATCCATCCGGACGACTCGTGGGCCGTGCTCGAGGAGAACTACCTGGCGCGCGTGAAGAAGTGGAGCGAGAAGTTCGATGGCCACGACTGGAGCCAGGAGCGCGTGTGCCAGAAGTGGAAGGAGAACCAGAAGAAGTTTGTGCTCGAGCGCGAAGTGATGGAAAGAAAAAACGCCAGCGCAGCGGTGCCGTCGGTGCCGCGCCTGTGTCGCAGGACGAGTGGGTCGGTGTCTCCTGACGCCACAGCCGCAGCATTAACAGACGAGGACGACCCGGACAAGATGTCGCCGTTGAAAGCCGGCAAGGCCGTGAAGCAGGTGTTCTCGAACTTTGCGAACGCGGCAGAAGGGCTGCTGCTCTCGCGCCAGTTCGACTCGCTCCTGCGCTCGGGTGTCCCGCCGCATCTGAGAGGCCGCGTGTGGTGGATGTGCTCGGGCGCCGCAGAGAAGCAGATTGCCGCTGAAGAGTCGTATCCAGATCTGGTGCAGCGGCTGCACACGCTGAGCAAGTGCGCGTCCATGGAGATCGAGAAGGACCTGCCGCGAACCTTCCCCGTCGACCAGGAACCCGACTCAGAGGAGCACTTGCGCAGGAGCAACATGGGCGAGCTGCGACGTGTGCTGCAGGCCTACAGCCTACGTAATCCGGCGATCGGCTACTGCCAGAGCATGAACTTCCTTGCGGCAGTGCTGCTGCACCACATGGAGGAAGAGGAGGCGTTCTGGGTGCTCGTGGCCATGGTCGAGGAGCTCACGCCGCACTACCACACGCGTAGCATGTCTGGCAGCCGCGCCGACCAGCGCGTGTTCTCGGACTTGGTGCAGCAGAAGCTACCGGCCCTGTACCAGCACATGCGGGTGTTGGGCGTGGACTTTGAGCCGTTCACGCTCAAGTGGTTCTTGTGTTTGTTTCTGAACACATTGCCCTTTGAGCCAGTGATGCGCATCTGGGACGTGGTCTTTTGCGAGGGCAGCCATGTGCTACTACGCGTGGGCCTGACGCTGCTGAAGCTCAACCAGCCGCGCATCCTGGCGTGCGACGACGCCATCGAGGTCTACGAGATGTTCAAGGTTTCCCACGAGACGCTGCAGAAGATCACGGCGCCGTACCGCACGGGGCTCCTGAACCGCGACGAGTGCGTCTGCGACACGCTGCTGCGCCTCACGATGGACAAGTCGTTCGTGGGCACGATCCCGTTCGACTCGCTCCACGAGCTCCGTCAGTTCTATATGAACGAGATCGAGGTCGAAGTGGCGGAGATTGAGGCGAAACGAGCGACTTCACGGGCACAACAAGCGATCCAGCGGGTGTCTTCAGCAGCAGACACGGCGCCTAGCACCAGCAGTAGCGAGGCTGGGCGAAGAAGCTCTTCAGTGAGAGCAACAGCAGTGTCCTCCAGTCCCAACACTGATGGTGATGATGATGATGACGATGACGACGTGGACAGTGAGGAGCTCTTCGAGTACGACTTCCTGGACGACTTCCTGGACCCGCACGCGGAGTCATCGCCAAACAAGTACATCCACTTTGAAGACCTCTACGACAGCGAGGACTCGGACTACTTTGTCGACGTCAACTACGAGTGCGCGCCGTGCCGCTAGAAGTGTGTATTTTTATGAGCCACGTGCTGTGGTATGTGTGGTTTAGATATTTTATAGTCGTCGTTAAAAAAATCAAAAAAAACTATTTGAATGGATGGATGGCTGTGGTCGCTTGTTGCCTCGTTCTCTACCGCATGGACGCGGACCGCATGGCGCCAAAGAGGAAGTCCACGGACTCATTGTACACGGACTGCTCGCGCTCGCTGTAGTGGTCGCTGTCCACCTTCATGACGAGCGCCGGGCCGTCGTACTTGTCTGCGAGCTCTTCGCTGTGGTGAGACGCCACGTACCGGTCTCGCGTACCCGTGATGAAGAGTGCTGGGATGGAGCACGCGCGCACAAAGGCGATGGGCTTGAGCCGGTCCAGGTTCACCTCGGCGCGCTTCTTCACGCTCTGCTGCACGACGCTGCACGCGAGTTTCATGATGGGCGTGGGGATCTGGAATCCTTCCTCCTGCACGGACTCCATGAGTTCGCGCGTGAGCGTATCCATGGACGAGTACGCGCCGTCGAGCACCATGCCGCGGATGGGCTTGGACATTGCGTTCACGTTGGTGCTGCGCAGATCCGATGGCAGCAGCGCGTCGATGCTCTCACGCAGCTTCTTGTCTGCGACGACGAGCGCGCGCGTCGCGACGTTCACGATCGCAGGAAACGTGCCCATGCTGTGCGCGAACACGCAGATCTCCTGCACGGACGCGTCGTCTTCGAGTCGCTGCAGGACTGCGTAAAAGTCCTTGGCCTCATTCCAGCCCATGGTTACGAAGATGCCGTCCGAGAGCCCCGAACCCGAGAAGTCGAACGCGAGCACGGAGAAGCCGCGCTGCAGGGCGAGGTCGCGTATGCGCAGCGCATCGACGCGCGAGCCCAGGTTCGAGTGCAGATACACGAGGCAGGGCGTCACCATGGGCATCTCGCTCTCGCGGCTGGCATATAAACGCCAGTGCGAGCAGAGCACCTTGAGCTCGCGGTCGTTGAACACGTGGAAGTCTTCGCGGCGCACAAACAGCCCATTCTCATGGCCGTGGCCACTCAGGTGGAGATCCTCGTGTGGCGTGGGCACGCGGAACTCGCGTGGGCCCAATGCGTCCATTTCGTACGTGGCGCGCGCGGGCCGGATGACCATCTGAATGACGTCATCGTAGCTCTTCTTGACAAACTTCTTGAGGCCGATGTCGCCCGCGCCGTCCAAGCGCTTGAGCTCTGCCTCGATCTCGCCCTCGGCAAAGATCGAGATCTCGCCCGAGACGCCGTTGCCCATGACTCGTACAAGGGACCTGCTGGCGCTGGTCGAGTAGATAGAGAGGCTGTTAAGCACACGCACAGAGAGCTGCTGGTGGGTCGTCGTGCGAGGAGCTCTTCGTGAATGGCGAGCGTGACGACAACAGACTGATTTGATTGTGCGCCGAGTTCGGAACGTGCTGGGGTTACGACGTAACCTCAACACGCCGCCAAAAGGTAACCGAAAAGATAACCTCCACAAAAAGTGCAATTGCGCAATTTGCAACCTGCGCCCCACAAAGAAA
This sequence comes from Globisporangium okanoganense, assembly GCA_023334035.1. NCBI lineage: Eukaryota > Oomycota > Peronosporomycetes > Pythiales > Pythiaceae > Globisporangium > Globisporangium okanoganense. The sequence continues at coordinate 4,099 of JAASFY010001103.1, forward strand.
GAACCGCGAGCCACCATGATGCGCGCCAACCTGCGACTGCTCCGTGCTGCCAGTGTCCCTGCGAGTGGTGTTACGAGCCATCGCCTGCTGCACGCGAGTCGCTCGACGTCACTTCTCTTCCGGACGCCTGCGGACGTGCAACAGGATGCGTCGCGTGTCGTCACGTCCGAGAACGGCGCCCTCGAGAGCCGGTTAGTAGAGAGAGAGAGAGACCCATTGGGCGCTCGCATTGCCTGGAGGCAAATAACTCACCACGGCTCATATATGTATGTGTGTGCTCTATGACTGTTGGTGATAGACGCTACCTGGTGCGCAGCGACGAGTGCGGCTTCTCGATGCAGCACGAGATCCTGAAGAAGGGCGCACCCGTGGAGCTCGAATTCCGCAACCACGTGTACGCCGTGATGATCACGAGCGGCCACGGGACGCTCGTGCAGCTGGACACCCACGGCAGCAAGAGCGGCGACAGCCAGGTGCACAAGGTGTCGGCCGGATCCTTCTTCGCGCTCAACGCCTCGGAACGCATTCAACTCGAAGCCGAGTCGGACGAGCTCCATGCTGTCAGGTATGAAGCACAGTAACACGTGACGCCTGCCTAGGTTTGTATTTGGGTTATGTACTATAATGCTGACAGTGTGTATGGCTTGCGTGGGTGTCTATAGTGTGATGAACCCTCCGCTCGTGGGCTCGGAGCAGCGGCTCGCGAACGGCGTGTTCCCCGTCGTGGACCAGGACGGCGTCGAGCGCGAAGCGTACGACCACACGATGAGCCGCAGGCTCTTCGAGGCGCCCGAGTCGCTCAAGACCGGTAGCTCGCCCATGAAGAACGACCCGCTCTTCTAAGGTCAGCGTCACGCTACAATATGCTACCCTCTATCCCCAATCAATCAGTGAGCCTGTGTTGTTGTCGTTGATTGGCAAGTGGAGCAGTCATTAAGGTAATCGATCTATCAATCAATCCATCGTCGTGTTACAAACTCAACCAGCCTCTCTATTACAGAGCATCAGGACTTGCTAATAGTTGTACCCACACAGGCCGGTCGCTGATATTCAAGGCGTCGTGCGCTTCTGCTGGAGCTGCTGGGCCTTCAGCGCTTCCTGAAACGGCCGGCTCTCCGCGTACTGGTGCATCATGGAGCTTACGTCAGCGAGGCCCTTGGCTCTTGCCATGGCGATCGCGTTCTTCCCAGTATGCTGATTATGCCCAAGGACGACAGCAAACAAGCCGTTCAGCTGTGAAAAGGCAATGTAAGTGTTGATACTGACGTTGCGCTATCAGAATACGTACATTGATAAGCAGCGGGTTGGCGCCGACGAGCATCAGATCCTGGACCATGTCCTTCCGGTTCCGCTCGAGCGCCAGATGCAGTGGCGTCGTGCCATTAATCTGTTGTTGGGGGTATCAGACGAGTCTCAGATTGCCGCTGAGTATCAAGACCAAAAGGACACAGGTGAAGCCTCACCATTCGAGCGTTCACGTCAGTATCGGTGACGAAGAGTAAGGTTTTCAGGAGTTTGCTGTTGCCTTTGCTGACTGCGAGGTGGACGCTCGTCTGCTGCCACATCTGCCCATCAAGAGAGTATTAGAGATCCGCACTTCAAGGTAAGAGATGAGTATCAACATTGAGCTGATACTAAACTCCATGTGGGATGTTCACTTGCTCTACGCCACTGGACGACGCCAGGAGCTTCTGCACTGCGACAACATCCTGCGCGTAGACAGCGTCCCAGAGAGACACTTGCGTCCCGTACTGCGGTGGCCACTGCGTCATCGTCGCGAATGAGTTTGCCTGGGATCGGCGACCACGAAGCCCCATGAAAACGGTTTTCGCGACGGTTCATGAGCAGGTCTAATTCTCTCCAAAGGTCGTCAACCAAGAAGAGCGCAGACAAGCCTTGGAATTCTTCATTGGAGAGTGTGAAGGCATTAGACGGGAAGGCAGTTGGACGTTGTCGCCTATCTAATGGACGCTTCGCCGTCGAACGCGAGTCTGACGTCGTCCAAGAAGCCATCGACGGCCAACTCGACCAGCAGCAAGCGCTCGCGCACGATCATCGTCGCGCGAAACATCCCAGATGCGCCGTCGGCTTCAGGGGCAGCAGCAGGCGGTATTGTATGTCGCACTGCCGGTGGTGGGGGTACCAATGCCATCGGTAGCAGTGATACGAAACTGTCAGCGTATTCCGCATTGGGGAGCTCCGAGGACGTGCACTTGTACCAGAAGTACCTTTTGGACCAAGCGAAAAGCAACCGTCTCAACGCATCTGAGCAGCGAGGTGCCAGTGTCGGTCACCACTCACCGCAGCACCTGACTGCGTCCATGAAGCGCAAGACCATCAGCCAGCTCAGCATCGGCAACAACATCACGGAAGTGCCCAGTGGCAGTCGGTCCACGGGCCCACTATCTGTTCAAACCAGTGACTCTCAAGGCGCTGAAACTGATACTAAGAGTGCCAACGCTGGAGCCGATGCCGCCGCGCGTGCAGGCATGCAGGTCGAGATGGCGCGTGACGCCAAGACGCGGCGAGAGGCGATCGTGCAGCAGCGCAAGTGGCTTCAGACGCTGCCGATCCACGAGCGCCTCGCGCACCAGCGGCAGCAGAATGCGCTCCGGCGCTGGCAGCAGATCAACCGCGACTGGGAGACGTTCAAGACCCGTGCGTGCAAGAAATTGGGCAAGTTCGACGAGGAGCTGGTCATGAGCCGCGCGACCAAGTACCGTGAGCAGGTGGAGATGCTCGACGCGCTGCAGAAGGCGCGGCCTTTGGCGGACAAGGTCGGTGGAGACATCTGGCTCGTGAGTCTGCGGAACGACGGCACGCGCTTCGTGCCCGTGGGCAACATCTTTAGCGGCCTCTTCTGTCCAATTCGCGAGAGTACGCGTCTCGGTCCGCGGGTCCGCCGCCCGTTAGACCACTACGATCCGACAAGTAGTCATAATAGGGAGTTTGAAGAGCTGGACAAGGAAGAAGACGAGGAGAACAGCAGGTCCAACGCTACCAGCAAACCCGTGTCGATGTTGGAGAAGCGGTCACTCGAGCTGCTCGCGAAGAAGAAGCGCCGACTGCGCAAGCAGCTCCATGTGCTGCTCCCGCACGAAGTGGAGGACAGTGCGAGCAGCCGCTTGGTCGTCGAGACCATGGACCTATTTGAGTGGGCGTCCAGGAGCGACGCATCGTCTTTGTTGACTAGTGATGCAGCCACGCTCTCGCTTCCCCTCGAAGAGGAGTATGCGACTGGAAGCCACAAAGGCTCGCTACCGTCGAGTGCTCGCCCGGAAGCTAACAATGCGCCATTGAGAGGTCCAAGTCTGCAGATCGCAGTCGAAGGGGAAAAAGATGAAGCCAATGGTCATCAGCAGCCCAATGGAGATGATGGAGACAATGCGCCTCTGCGACTGAGCTTCTATGGTGACACGAGCCAGCTTGTACAGCACTCCGTCGCATTGACGAACGATGGCAGCACGGTGTTGCACTACCAGTGGACCCGCGGCGAGTTTTCTCATCCGATCATCACACCCCATCTGACTGGGAATCACGGCAAGAGCCGTAGTGAGCAACTTGACACTGAAAGCAACCGGAGCAGCAACCAGGACGAGGCGCAATACCACCGAGCGAACAACACGTTTGTGTCGCAGGCGCAGGGCTGCATCCTCCCAGGAGAGAGCGAGCGGTTCGTGTTTGGCTTCACGTCGCAGCGGCCGGGACTCTATCTTGAAAAGTGGGTGCTGGACGTTGACCCGCCCGCCAGGATTCGCTGTGGCACAGCTTCTGTCTCGACAATTACCAACACTGTTGATGCAGCTGGCGGTATCAACAGCAGTCCACGAGCAGCAGCACCAGTCAAGTTCGACTACAAGCCTGTTGAGCTCCACTTGAAATGCACGGCTGTGGACAATTTCGTGCCCACCAAACAGCACGTGGCTCAAAAAAGCGAAATTTACAAGAAGCAGACGGTGTTCATGGTCGAGCAGCTGGTCGAGGACGTGCTGCGGAAGGTGCACTCGCCTCCAAAGGTGAATTTCTCGGAGCTCAGTGCTGCAGCTCATCAGTTTTATGAGCTCAACCACGACACATTCGGCGACGTCTACTTCAGCGAGGCTCTTGTCACACAATGTCGCGAACTCTACGTTCAGGCTCGTCAAGTGCTGTTGCAGGCCGCTTCTTCTTACGAAGCCCTCCCAGTCAGCGGTGACACTACTGCTGGTGATTCTGACGGTGCTATCGTGGACGCACAAATCAAGGTAACCACCCCTCGTCCAGTGAGCAGCGACGGTGCACAAGATTCAGCGCGACCTGTTACGTCTCCTGCTGACGCTGTCGGTAGCGGAGCTGCCCAAGACGTGGAGCAAGGGGCGTTGCTGTTGAACGAGGGCGAATGGGACTTGCGCCTTTCGACTTTGCGTGCCGTCGTTCGAGAAGCTGACGATCGGAATGCCGCCAAGCTCAAGACGCTCGCTACAGAGCTGAAGAAGATTGTCGAGATGGAAGACGAAGAAGAAGAAGAGGAGGAGGATGAAGAGCAGGAGGAGGAAGACGAAGACGATGAGGACGATGAGGAGGACAGCGAAGACGACGATGATAACCCCAAGGATCAAGGCAGCAAACCACCAAAGAAGCAAACTATTCAAGAGAAGCGAGAAGCGCGAGCTGCCCACCGAGAACAGATTCGTCAAGAACGGCGCGAGAAGTGCCTGGAGCTGGAAGAAAGCATCGCTCTGCTGCGGCCACAGCTCCAAGATACGTTTCGACTTATGTACCTGGAAGCCTTTGCGCCTCCGTACGACTCATCGACGCTCCGACAACAGCTTGCTCAGCGCATCGCGAATATGTGCAGCGAAGTGCCAGTGATCCACGCAATCACACGCATGCAGCAACAATTGCAGAGTGGAACTAGTGACGCACGAGAGAAGGAAACAGAGAAAGGCGTGGCGCAACTACTCATTCGAGCGGTCGACGAAGCGGTGGCGTGGGATTTGGCGTATCAACTGCAATACGAGCACGAGCGCAAGCGATTCCAGCGAGTGCTGCTGAGCGAGAAGCTTACGTTTGAACAAGCGCTGGGTCAGGGAAGTCCAGGAATTCACTTCTCGAAGGGTGTGCTTGTGCTCCAGGTCGACTTGGACCTCGCACACTGGTTCACGCTCGTGAAAGAGCGAGCTTTAGTACCAACACTGGGCTTTGCTTCGTCGAATGAGGCTTCTTTTGATCCTCTCACAGCACAAGCAGCAAGCGAGACGCCACTAGGACTGCAGTGGCAATTTGCATCCGAGCTGCTGGACCGAGACGACTTTGTACCCGAGAAAGTGAGTCGAACTGTCAAGTGTCTAGCTGCTCTAATGCAGTTGATCCTGGTAAGTGGAAGTGGCGATGGCAGTGAAAACATTCAAGTGAAGGCGATCGTACTGGTGAGTGACTTGAGCTCTCCACCCCTGACAAAGGCTATGAAGAAGCTCTTGGGCGCAACGATCAAGCAGCAGCCTTCTGGAACTGAGAAGATCGACCCAGACAGAGAAGAGCAACGCATGCTCGACAGCATCACACACCAGGTGTCGTTGGAACCGGTTTCTAAGGTGCTTGAGCGGGCGATTGGCAGCTCTGGAGAGGCGGCGACGGTCGCGTTTTGCGCCTCGCTGGACGACCTAGCAGCGAAACTGAGCTTATTAACACCACCAGCGAGCGAAGACCCACCAACCGTGTCCGAAGCTAACGAGGAGGCAGACTCAGCGGCTTTGGATGATAGCGGTACGCTCGTACGTTCGCCACCAAAGCTTTTTTTAATGGAAAACCTCAAGACGCTGGCGGCGCCTACCGGAGGCAAACGCAAGAGCATCGGCGCAGGCGAGAGACCTCCGACCGCAGCAGCTACCCCACAGTCCCCAGCAGCAGTCTTAACACTACCAGCCGCTGCGATAGCACCGCCAGATCCCAAAGTAACTGCAGCCGCGAGGAAGAAAAGCGTCGCGCCACAGACAAAGCCAGTTACGGATGCTAAAACTACAGCAGTCGCTCCAACGCTCCCTGTGATCCCAGCAGCGACTCCGGTTCCCGAGTCAGCGCCAACCACCCGTGCTGAAGAGAAACCTGTGAATGGGAATGATTCAACTCTGGTCTCCTCCACCTCTGTTGAGAGGATGCAGGCAGAAACTATCGGCCTGAAGCTTGCGGATCTCTGTGACGCGTTCGTGGTCGACGCTTTGTTGCCTTCACCATGGGAGAGCGTCTTTGTGAGTACAATTCATGAACAGGACACGAAGAAGAAGCCAGTGATGCTTGGACTAAATCTGATGGAGCGAGTCGAGCACTGGGCTCGGATCCTTCAGCCTCCTCCAGTCAATAGCGAGCCATCGTCTGCTCCAATGACGACAGCGGTCGTCGGTGGGAAGAACTTGGCTGGGAAACTGCGCATGATCGACAATTTGTTGGAGGTCGCAGACGCGGTCTACTTTGTCGGGGACGTCGCGCTCAGTCTCTACCGCGTGCTCTTCACGAAGCACGACAATATGCGCCGCAGATGGCGCAAGTTGCCGCCTCGCTTCCCACAGAGTCTATGGAGCATTCTCGTGCCCGCTGTGGAGAAGCTCAAGCAGAAGGCGCAGCGCAAGGGCGTAAAGCTGCTGCTACCAGTGGATTGGATCGTAGGCGACGCGAGTTTGGACGAACAAGACACGACCAGTGGGCATGACGATGACGACGACGACGAGGATGACGAAGACGCTGAAGAGGAAGACGACGATGAAGGAGGCGGTGTGGGGAATCGGCAAAAGTCCACAAAGTCAAAGAAACGCAAACAGCAGCAACTGAAGAAGCCGATCGTGGAGCCAGAAGAGATCGACTCGTGGCGCAGCAAGCCCAGCCAGTGGCAGTACAGCGGCGAGAAGGCGCACGTTGGCATGACTATGAACGATGAGGACGCCTGGGCCTCCATCTTTGATGTTGACTATGACGTTTTCTCCCGATTCCGAGTTCTCAAGGGCAGCGCTAGTCTCCTCGTGCCTAAGGCCACAGGCGATAAGGATGAAAATGGCGATGAAGACGAGGCTGAGCATGGAAACGAAGAATTAGATCCAAGTCACAACGGTGTCTCGGCTGGCGAGCAAGCGGGTGAGGATGCTCAGACTGGGAACAGAGAGCTGGACGCGAGTGAACTGGACAATCCGACGATGTTCGAGTTTGAATGGACGTTCCGCGCGTTTGACGTCGGTCCTCTGTCCATGCAAATTCTGTTCAAGACCCTACAGCAGCAGCAGCAGCACGTGAGCCAGTGGGAGAAATGTGTGATCCTGCATGGACTCTTTGGTGTTGTCGAATGCCAGGATTTCGACAGCGCCACCCGCGAATTCGTGTCATTTCTGGCAGGTTGGTCGTCGAATTCGCCGCTGGAGGTCGCTGGTGAACTGCCGGTGCTGTCACCCCACCTAGACACGTCTTCAACGGCTTCTCAGTGCCAACTTCCAAAGCTACTAGTCTCGGGCGAGGCCACGCTCGAGTGGGTCCAGCGCTTCGAGAGCGACACGAGACTGAAGGCGAAGCTAAGATCTCCAGAGCAACAGCAACAACAGAGTCCGCCTCGCAGACTCGTGACGAATCAGGACCGCAAGATGGCTCACATGCTGCGTGACGTGCTTTCTGCCAAGCCCAACGCGGTGCTCTTGATCTTCGATCCTCCTTCGTCTACGGAGGCAGTGCGACCAACGAGCGCGACATACACGGAAGAAGAACTCGTTGCTGAGAAGAGCGAGTAAGGTGGGAAACGGAAGAGATATTTTTTCGTTTATACAGAATATAGTTGATAAGTGAGCTTGCTTGGTGGACGTCTTTTATTGACACAAGGCTCGCAAGAATAGTGAATTGTCTTTTCACATTCACAAGACTGCAGTACTTGAGGAGGACGAAGGCGAAGCTGCTGGCTGCGAGGCGAACGAGGCCTCGGACCGTGGTGAGGACGATCTTGATGGTGAAGAATTTGCAGCAGAACGACGATATGAAGGAAACTGAAGCAGCAGACGACGATTGCTCTCGAGCACGTCCCCAGCCACGGGCACCACCACCGCT
>JAASFY010001104.1:0-12146 GCA_023334035.1 Globisporangium okanoganense
GGTCGTCATGGTTCATGCGTGGGTTGTCCGCGTGGTGAGCGCGAAGCTCGTTCTTCTGAGCGATCGTGAGGTGAGTGCGAGTTGGCGCCATCGCTGATGTTGGAGTCTGAAACTGGAATAAGACTCGGCAAAACCAACAGCAGCTGCACGGTTTCGAGTCAGAAACAAAATGACTGGCTGCTCTTGCATAGGGATTTCGGTCCAGTCGTTTTCCGTCGTTGTATTATTATTCTCTTATATAGTGATGACGCACAAAATGACTTGGTTTTTGTAAAGTGCACATCTGTTCAACCAAATCAGTGCTCTTATAATAAAAATGCTCTTATATACGGTGCCACTATATAGTATTGTATCTGTATAGCACTTTGCAAAAGGGACACGATGGGAAGAGTGCTACACATATAGCCGTATACAAGTATACGCGTATACATGTATACTAGCTGTTGCTTTTGAGGGTGCTTTTTATTGAGAAATGTCATATATAAAAGCTGAAAAACAAATCCTGGTTTTGAGAGAATAATAAAAATATGCGCCATTTCGGCGTTTGTACAGCATACTGAATTAGTTCTCATTTTGTTTCCTAAAAGTATACATCCGGATAGTATTTTCTTGTGTAACCCGATATGGAAAATGCACTGTACTCTTTCAGGTATAAATTGTATCGGGAAAAAACCGGTTAGCTCGGTAAAGTCTCATTTGCAATGAGGGCGAAATCAGTTTTCATCCGCCTCAAGTTCCGGAAAACACACAGGTATAGTATACAGTAGTATACAGGTTGATAAATCGACAACTTGGGGAGAATGCATCGTCACGGATTCGCCTGACTCACGAGCTACAAGAGCAGCCTAGTGTGTCTTATCTATTTACCAACACGACGCGAGTCTTCGGTGGTAAACGCCCACGCAAGTCTGCGGCCCGTCGAGAAACTTATCCGGACCACCAATTTCCACGATTTCCGGTGTTCGTCGAAGTATCCCAACCTACTTTCAAAATATAAAGTCTTTTGACGCCAACAATGTTATTGTAGTCTACATCGTTTAGCTGCTACTGATGTGGTACAAACCTCTTCTCGGTGAGCTTGGCCTCGAGCGGGTAGTACCCGTAGGACCTCCCGCCCTCGTACGTGAAGAATTGGTCGTCGCAATAGAGCCACGCATCTACTTCTCTTGTTTCGCCCAGGCTCGTGTCATTCGCGCACATGGGGCTTTCGAACCCCAAAAAACGGAGGTGGGAGAGCATCTTGGCATCCCCAGTCTTCAGGGCCGCGGACGCGTCGCCAATTTTCGTCCTCATCGCCGACACTCGCACGAGTGACTGGCGCGAACTTAGCGAACTCGGCAGCGCACTTAGCGGGTTCTCCGACACGATCAAAAACCTCAGCGCCTTGTTCTCGGACAAGGCGTCATCTGGGATGCTGGCAATCTCGTTCTTGTAGAGAGAGATGGTCTCTAACGCGGCCATCTTGCGGAGCACGGGCGGGTATTCGCTGAACCTGCCGTATTCCAGGAGCATAGTGGTCACGTGCGGCCACTTCTCATGTAGGTTGGCTGGCAAAGTCGACAGATTCGACGCGATGATGCCGATTTCCACAAGACTCGACGGTAGCTCTCCATGTAAAAGCGCCTTTGGGATCTCGGAGACAAACGTGTGGACCAGCAGCACGTGACCCAGATGGGGGAAAAGCCCACTCGTGATGGCGGCATCGTCGTCCCAACTGACAACCGTACAGTTGAGCAGCATGAGCCCATAGAGGTTGCTCAGTGAGTGGATCGCTGGTGGGATGTGCAGTGCGGGGCAGTGAGTGATGATCAGACTCAGCAATCCCTGGGAGTAGGTTGCATCATGTAGGGTGTCGTGGATCTGCGACGCTGAGCCTTCGATCTGCAATTCAAGACAGTTGATTTCGAGTGCGGCACAATCACAACTGCCCGAGGCTCGGAACCACGGACGAAGCACGAGTTGACAACCTGAGGTGCACGATGGGGCGTACACGAAGCTCGCGTAGACGTAGATGACTGCGATCGCGTGGCCCCAGCAGATCAGTAGGACCCGTAGCCATTTCTCGAATCGCTCTCGCATGACTCCGCATTTCTTCTTTCTGGACACCGCTGAGGCTCGTGGGACCGTAGCAGCTACTAGCTTCCGCTTCGAGTTGACTGCGACGCAGCTGGCGTCCACACGATTTGTCCTTATCTGGCGCGTGAGCAGCTCGATCTTCCTGATCGTGAAGTAAATCGACACGGGTGGCCAGAGCTTCACGAGGCCGTCCAGGAGCGACGTAAGGAAGAGCGCCGGGAGTTCCATGACGCCCTCGATAATGTACGTATCCCGGTAAAGTACGAGCTCGTCCTGGAAGAGCGCGGCAAAGTACGGAAACCAGAGCAGCGTTGGGATGACTGTGAACCAGACGAGATCCAGCGCCAGGTCGACGCTGAGCACGGTCACGCGCGTCGCGCCCTCGGACGACTTGCCGAACCGGTGCAGTAGCGGCGACGAGTAGCAGTTGAGCACGATCAGGACCGCAAAGGTCGTGTTGATCCAGAGCTTGGTCGTCTGCCTGGAGCACATGTACGCCTGCGCGGTCTGGATCGTGATCTCCACGACCTCTCGCAGCATCATCACTGGCTCAAAGAAATCGCCTCTGACGCCACAGAGCCCCGAGGTGCTGAACACTTCGCGCTGCAGCGGCTTGATCACTCGGGTCGCCGCGGTCCGCATCAGACGTCTGAGTATCGGCTTGACCTGGTGGACTCCTGGAGATGAGAGTGACTGGGGCGCAAGCACAAGGGCTGACCTGAGTCTGGCGTTTTGTAGCGAAGGTAGTGTGGCTGGGAGCATGAGAGTCTGATACCGCAGCGAGTAGTAGACGAACTGGAAGATGTGCAGCGCGTACATGGCGATGACACCGGTGTAGAGCACGATGACGATGGGGATGTCGGCCACTGGGATGAGGTTGAACGTGGCGGCGTAGTATGAGAACGACGGCATGTACATGAGCACGTAGTAGCCGCCGGCGATCGCCAGCAGGTACAGCGTCACACACACGTAGAGCAGCAGCAGCGTGAGCCACACGAGACGGTACGTGGCCGGCGAGACGTCCCAGAAGACCTCACCTTCATCTTTACCAGCAGCTTGTCTTGAGGCTGGCGATGGTGCTGGTAGTAGCTCTGCTGGCCGGACGTGGGTGGCCATTAAAGCTGGACTTAGTGAGTGAGAGAGGGGATAAGCCCTTGGACTGGTTTGGTTTCTATGTGTATTAATACACGTGTAAGGTCCTCACTTGGAAGCAAACCGGGTTGATGGCGACTAGCGTTTTCTAATTGCAGACCGGGTTCTGCTGTCTTTAAATTAGAATAGTGGAGATGAGCGAAGAAGGTCTCGCATGAGCTGGTGTCTTCGTCGCTGCTGCTGTTGCGTCTCTATCCAGCGCGTGACCTGAGTTAGGTTCCGTTTCGCGTGAGGATCATTCTTATGTGGCTGCTTGCGACTCACTGTGTACATCTCAGCCAATCTCTTATCGGTTACCAGCTCCGGTTTCTGCTTCAGGACCCACTTGACCACGTTCAAGTGGCCGCAGCGGAGCGTGCGCCAGAGAACCCGGGTTGGTAAATAGTCCTTGAACCTGTGACTGAACCACTGCATCATCCCGAGATGGCCGCTGGCTATGCCCTCATGCAAAGCATACTTCACATCGAGCTTGCTGATGCAGTCCCACGGCGCGAATCGCTCCAAGAGCTTTAGGTCTCCAAAATCGACACCGAAGTGGAAACTGCTCTCGGCGTAGCGCTCTGGGTACGTCACAATAAGCCACGTGATGTGCGCCGCGTCCAGTTTGCGACTCAGGGCAAGCAGGCAGCTGAAGGTGATTCGCTCACGGGGGTACCTGTCGTGTAGCCGCGCGAGGACTTGTCGACTATTGGCGTCCTGCTGCTGCATTGCGACGGTCTCCATCACTACGAAGGCTCCGGTCTGGACGTGCTCTTGGAAGATCCACTCGAGCACATGCTGTTGGCTATGAAGCGCAGCCTGTTCTAGGATAACGCAGGCTCGGCGCTCGGGAAAATGGGAATGGACCCACTGGAGGACGTCCAAGTGGCCGTTCTTTGCCGCGTTTTTCGAGGCAAAGAGCGAGCAGCTCGCTTTAGGATCTCTTCAGTTGGCATAGATCCACTCGAGGGCTTCTGGTTGGCCATGAGCAGCGGCGGTGTCCAGTAGCGAGCTCTCATTGACACCCGGATCGAACCCAGACACGCGTGGGTGGAGAAACTGGACGATCTCCATGTGACCGTTCTCAACCGCAGCCCGCAATACGCCGTAGATCCGGACTGTGACCAGGGTGTTGATTCCATAGTGGACGAGGTGCAGGCTTTCATGCTGAGCGCCATACATGAAAACGTCGTTGATGATATTTCCAGTAGTGTTTGGTAACCGCTGTGGTGGCCCATTGGGTTGTGATTGGCTGAGCTCGTGGCCGGCCTCGAGCGCTTCAAGACGCAGTTCTTCGCTGCGTTGTGAGAGGATATGCTCGATTCGAGAGGCGCTGACGAGAGCCAAGAGCTCGTGCTTCAGTCGGACAAGCAGACATGGCTCGACGAACCGGCGGATGGTTCGAGCGACGCTGGGCAGCGCGGCGACGCGCTCGTGGCCTCGGAGGACTGCTTGGACTGCGATGCTGGACCCAGACCTGGTCGGTTCCTGGACTGAGCTGGTGGTGGCGTGACTGTAGTGGCTATTACACATGCGAGTGAGCTGAATGTGATCTGTGTGTGTGGCGCGGCGATTCAGGAAATGAATGCAGAGCTCCAGGGGCTTTGTCGTGAGGAGACCAGGGCTGGGTTGGTTGACGTGCAAGAGTGATGGTGTCTGGGGTGAGTGATGGTTTATGGATCTGTGTTGCCCACAATGTCCGCCCGCGGGAGACAGTGGATTTTATCAATAACTACAGCTGATTAGTGGGTTCTGGGTTTCAGTAGCACAGTCGTGTCGAATCGTCATGTTCGCCTTGTACTGTATGTATCATTCCCACTCCTTTGCTGCAATAGCCACTTCCGGTTGCGAGCCCAAGCGCCTTCGCTTGACCGTCACGGTCCGGTAGTCGCCCTTCTCCGCTGGGTACTTGTCGTGGAGCCACGCGAGCGCGTCCCAGTTGCCTTTCCACGCCGCAGATTGCATCGCAAACGAGGCCGCGACAGGCAGACGCTCTCCAAAGATCCAGTCCATGACGTGCTGCTGGCCATGGAGCGTGGCCTGCTCCAGTGCGACGTGGGTCCACTTGCCTGGGTCCGCGGCGTGGATCCACTTGACAATCTCCAAGTGACCTTCACCAGCGGCGCATCGTAGTGCAAACAGCAGGAAGCATGGCTTGTCAGCCTTGCTGCGGTAGCCAACGAGCCATTCGACGACTTCCAGGTGACCGTGGGATGCCGCGGACTCGAGCAACGCGTCCTCAGACTTGCAACAGGCGCAGTTGAAGCCGTTCACTCGTGGGTACAGCGTCTGTACGATCGTCAAGAAGCCCTTGTCGACCGCCATCTCCAGAGCTTCGTTGATAGGCAGGACTGATGATGTGGCCAATGCCCACTCGACGACTGGGAGGCTCGCGTGCTGAGCTCCAAGCCAGAAGACAGTGCACACGACCTTTGTGTCAGCTTGTGGTCGAGTGTCTGTTGCTGCTGCTGCTGCTGGGCTGGCAGGTTGCTTCGGACTGCACTCGAGCGCTTCGAGTCGTTGGTCTTCGCTGTCCAAGGTCAGGATTTGCTCCACGCGAGCGATGCTGGGGTTTGTGAGCATAATGCTCGTCAATCTGGTGAGAAGAGGCGCCTGAATGAACTGTTGGATGCTGCGGACGACGCTGGGTAGCGCTGTGATGGCGTCCTGCTCTCGGAGCACGAGCTCCACCATCGTCGAGGTCTTCTGTTGCTCCATTGATTACTGTATTATCCTCTGTCTGTGTCTCTGTCTGTGTGTGCCTCACTGTGATTTGGGAAATGAAATGAGCTCTCGGTAATGAAGAGCCAGCCACATGTCACTAACGTTACTGTATCTTGTCGAATGGGTTGACAACCAAGAATGATGGTAGTTGAAGTCTGAGTGATGGTGTGTATCGGATCTTTTGCTGGAAAGTGCAACAAATGGGCGCATGGTTTTTGTGTTCACGTTAGAAGCTCTGACGATAGATACACTCAGCTGTCACTGGCTGCCGTGGATGGATGTGCCTACTGCAATGATCTAGACTTCCTTGCGAAGGGCCTTCTTGACGCTCAGGAGCTGCACCTCAATTCAGTTTGTCACCTGGGCCATGTCCGCGTTCATGCCAATGTTGGTCACTGGCTGCTTGAGCCCCACTTCGCGCATCTCCAGTAGTCGTTCCCTAGTGAGCAACTCCGGGCGCTGCTCAAAGACCCAGCAGAGCACGGTCAGGTGGCCGCTGCGGAGCGCGCTCCATAGGACTCTGGTCGGGATGAGAACGCCGTTCAACTGTCCATTGAGTCACTGAACCATGTGTAGATGGCCGTGCCTCGCAGCCACTTTCATTGGCCCTATTATCTGCTTGGGGTTCCTCAAGTGGCGGCAACTGAGAGCACGCGCTTGGACGATCTCGAGGTGTCCGCACAGGAGTCCCACCCAGAAGACCTGAAGACCCTTGTACACCTCTGGGTAGTGCCTGAGGAGCCACATGATCACGTTCAGGCCCTCTGAGTTGCAGCCGAGCGCACGCAGTGTCATGCAGTCCACTTCAACGCCAGGATACGCGTCATGCAGCCACGTGAGCGTGATCAAATCGCCTTGTCTAGCTATAGATTGCATTGTGGGCGTCACCGATGTATAGCGGTGTGCATTCAGTTCAGCATGTGCTGCTGGTGATGCAGAGCAGCGTGTTCCAGTACAACGCGAGCGTACTCGTTACCTGAGAAATTGGTGAGGAACCACTCGACAAACGCCAGGTCGCTGCTTCTCTCCGCGTGAATCGCCGCGTCTCGAAAGTACTTGCGACTAGAAGGATCCCTCCAGTTGACGTGGGCCCACTGCAAGATCTGCACCTGGCCGCATTTCGGTGCGTGATCGAGCATGGACCATTCCCCGTACGAATCGCCAAGGTCCACTAGGACAGGTTGGAGAAGCTGCACGACCGCCACGTGGCCACACTTGATAGCAATGTCCAGCGCCTGGCGGACGTCCGTCTTCGTCCTGGACTCGCAAAGCGCCCATTCGATGATACCGGAGTTGTTGTGCCGTGCGCCATACCGTATTGCGCTATTCGAAGACGACCCGAAGCTCTCGTCCGTATAGTGTTTGTGACCGGATGCCCTCGAGCTCGTCCAGTCGCTGATCCTCTAGTTGTTGGATTATAATTTGCTCGACTTGGGCGACGTTGTCAGGCTTCAGCATTGCGTGCTTGAGTCGCACGAGCGTGGGTGTTTCGGCGAATCGGAGGATCGATCGAACGACGCTGGGCAGCGCTGCGACGGACGGATGTCGCTCTCGAAGGACCGCCCCAACGGCCACTCTACATCCGGATGGTGCCATTCGGAGCTCTTGGACCGTTTGTTGGTTGAGCAAGGCCAATGCGAGAAGCGGAGCGTGGTATCGATATTGAGAGCGTGCCGGGCGCTCATCTTGTATGTGGGCAAGCCCTGTCGTCGGTGACCTGGCTTCGAAGCGATGAACCCAAGAATCCGGTCAAATATCTCAATACTGTTGTTGAACGGATTTGACAAGCATGAATGAAGGTTGTATACATAATGAGTGATGGTCTGGTTGGATTTTGAAAATGCGAAACGAACTGTGAGTGATGGTTTTCTCAAATCAGGTGTGTTGTTGGTCGTGTGCTGCTGTTGGTTCTTTATCCAGCCACGCGAATTGTCGCTCTTCTCCCGCTCAAGGTTATCCCGAGACTGCCTCCGAGGGCCATCTCAGTCAGTCGATCCCAAGCGAGCAACCCAGGCCGCGGGGTTGGAGTGCAGTGGCAGTGGACTGGAGCTCATCCTGCGAACAGCCTTCGGATTTATCACCCAACGAGAAAGCACGTTGCGCGCTGCCGATAAAGCACTGCTGGTCGCGATGGAGAATGTCGCGAGCACGTACGATGTGGACATTATTGCGTAGATGCACACAAAATATCCTGATAACACGATTCGACTGGTCGGTATTGCTGCGGATGTGCTCTACTGGATAGCTCGCCGTGGTCTCCTGGCTGCTGAAGACCTTTCCAGAGCGATATGACAAGAACGGTTTTTGCATTACGTAGCTATCCGCTGTGGCGACATGGAGCTCGTCGAGAAGTACGCGCCAGTCACTTGGCTGCTCAGGCTCAAGGAGAAGCACTACATGCGGACAGCTGCCTGCTACGGTCACGCCAACGTACACCAGTGGCTTAGCCGCCAGCTCGATGGCTATCTCCCAGTTAATATTCTATATAGTGGGCTTCGGCGACTTGAGCTGCTCACGAGCGAGCGGGTCATCTTGCAAAGCAGTCGCTGTGAATGCAGTGAGCTTTCCGGATTGCTGAGTTGGGCTCAATTGCAGGAGTGCATGACGAAGGATGGATGGGGTTCAGTGAAAGTGCTTCAACGGAAATCTGTCCACAGCAGCCAGGCTCTCTTCTAACAGAAGCAAACGAAACTGTCAAAGTGTCTACATCCGATAGACGCTTGAAGCTAACAAAGAGCTCCAAAATCCAAATAGAACACGGTCATTATGACCATACTGAAGCTACGAGAGGAGCACATTGAATACATAGATTCTTGTCAATGGATCTTCTACTTCCGCCTTCTCTCCTTCCGTCATCATCTCTCCTTTCTTTTCTCTCTTGCCCTCTTCGGTTTCTTCTTCAGCCACCACCACCACGCCACCACCACCACGCCACCACCCAGAAGTCAGCCTCCAACTCAGCAGGCGCTGTTTATAAAAGCCGATAGAGCGGCCCGACGCACGCGCTCTCCCATCGCAGCATGGCCATGAACAAATCCTTGGCCCACGTGTTGACGTAGATCTCCGTGCCGTTGCCCGCGAGCCCTCCGAACGTGGCCTTGCAGCCCGTGGGTGCGAACGCCACGTGGCCGTCGGCATTTACGATCGTGTGCCGTTCGAGGATCATGCCGTAGAAGATGTTCACGTACGAGTGCTTCGCGCCCAGGTGCTGCGAGAGCAGGTTATAGTCCTCTGGCAGCAGCGAGCGCTGCGCGATCACGTAGCCCTTGGCGGTCTTGACGCGCATGAGCAGGTAGATCGTACAGTAGTTTGTCTCATCCCCCGGAAAGAACAGGTTGCGCGCACAAATGACCGTGTTCTCGTTCACGACACGGAGCACCTTCATGTTGTGGTTCTGCGGCATGGCCGAGTTCACCGTGTGACTTTGGCTCATGACAAACCACGTCTTGCCGGCAACCATCTCGACGTCTTCGTGCATAAAGTCCTTGCTAACGGCAAAGTGGATCCACGGCCCCGTCACCGTACGCCGTGTGCGCCAGCCGAGGATCTCGTGGGCCGTTTCGCGCAGCTGGTGCGCCGATTCTACGTGCCGCATCACTTCGAGCACGCTATGGCGCACAAAGTCGTAGATCTCCGTGTTGTGGAACTGCGGCAGGTACCCGATCGCGCGCGATGTCCACGAGAACGGGTCGTCGACCAGTGGCATCTCAGTCAGCGCGTCAGCTTGACGGAGCTCGTCGATCTCGTCCTGCAGCGCCACGAAGGCCTGTTCGTACTTGTCAATCTCCTGCTCGAGCCACGCGTTCTCGCGCCGGAACGCGTCCTCGACAATGCGCAGCTGTTCCATGGCGCGTGCGAGATTCGAGCCGGGGGCGGCGGCCACGAGACCGTTCCCGTTGTGCACCATGGTGTTCGCCACGCCCGTGGCCAGCTGGCGCTCCTGCTGGAGCTTCATCTCACGGAGGTAGTTGAGCCGCGCCTCGAGACCCGGCAGTAGCTTCTTGAGCTCCGAATTCTCAATGCGCTTGCGCTGACGCACGCGGCGCATGGACTCGCGGTTGCGCTTTCTTCGCATCTCGAGCTGGCGCTTCTCCTTGGCCGACACGGGCGAGCCCGACGCGCTCATCTCCAGGTCGCCAAAGCCGTAGTCGCCGTTGGTGCTGCTCGCGCTGCTGCCCACGTACGTGCCGCTCTCGTCGCTTGAGGACGCGGTCGGCGAGCCAGGCGTCGAGAAGCTACTGCCAAGCCGGTAGCCGTTGTTCGCTGTCTTCTTCATGGGCGAGAAGGCCGGGTACAGATTCGCATAGTTAATGGCCGGACTGCTCTGCTGACTACTGCTGGTGCTGTCGTACTTGGAGCTCGCGGGCGACGCAAACACGCTGGTGTCCACGTCTGCATCCTCGAACAAGCTGTCGCTGTCTGTAAAGCCCGTGTCCAATGCTGAAGCTGAAGCGAAGGATGAGCCGGCCACGAATGTGGCGGAATAGGAGGACGAGGACGGCGGCACCGCGAAGATGTCGAGCAGCAGCTCGTCCAGGAGCTCCTGCTGGTCGTCCCACGCGAACGACTCACCCGCGCGCAGCGTCTGCGGATGCGTCGACGTCGCGCTCATGCTGACAGCCAGATAGCAGTGGAAAGCGCTTATTGAAGCGCGTCACTTGACGCTGAGGCGTCTGTTGTGAATAGAGAGCGACGACTGATTAATCGCCCTTCACTTCTTCTTCCTTGAGCTGCTGAGGAGCTTCTTTTGCTTCAGTGATGATGACAGCACTGGAAAAAAAAGAAACGGGAGGGATGACATAGATTCGGTCGCTAAGAACTGTTATGCGAAATAGGAGGTTATGCAACACTGAATATGAAACTGCAGAGGTCTCCCATGTGTTTCTTCATGACTTGCAGAATCAACATGGATGCACATTCTCGGCTTTGGCTACAGTTGTGCCTCGAAATTCTGTCACCCACTATCAAATTGTACCCGTGCAAAATCGATAAAAAAAATGAGTCGCTCTATTACCATCACTCTCGAATGCTTTTCAAAAAAAAGCACAATCGATCCAGCCGAGCGAACGGAAGGGGGAGAGAGCTTCCATACGCCTCACATACACAAGACGATGGCAAATAAGACGAAGACACGCACCTGACTGACGCTCGGACAGAAGAGCGATGTGCGCGACCACCAGAAAGCGCACCCAGCGATGACAAAGAAAGAGCTCTGCGCGTGGGCGACGTCGGCGTTCCAGCTGCGCCGTCCACTTGCGCGAAGCACGCTCGTGAACGCTCTGAAGGACCACGGCGACGACGCGAGCCTCAGCCCTTCACGTGAAGCGAGCTACCGTTCCCAGGCGCCGCGCTTGGAAGCAGCGTTGCTGTCGTGGGTACGCAGGTGTGAGCAGAGGAATCTCCCCATCGTGACCGGCGTCACAATCTGCCAGAAAGCAGAGATGCTCAGAGAAGAGATAACGCGAGGAACGACGACATCAGTCAGCGCCACGCTCGTGAAGATGACGTTCTCACGAGGCTGGCTCCACAAGTCCCAGTGGTGACACAAATTGAAGTCTCGACCGACGCACTGCGAGACAGCTTCTGTAAACCCCGTCGCAGTCGATAAAGGACGCGTGATGCTACAGAAGGTCATGCTCGGGTACGCCAAAGATAATATTTATTATATGGATGAAACCGCATATTTTTATTGCATGATACCTAGCAGGACAATACCAACGCATAGCAATCCTGGACGCAAGAAAGTGAAGAAGAGGATAACTGTGGCGGTGATGAGCAACGCTGACGGCTCGGCAAAAGTTCCGTTGCTGTTTATCGGCACAGCTCAGCGCACGAGGTGATTCGGCAACAGAAGTGGCGTGTAACGGGACTCAGTCCTGTCCTACTCACGCGTAAGCGAAGAGCGGGACGGAGCTGATCCTTGTTGGCTGAGGAAGCGTAGAGCAAACGGACTGGCACAGAAGTGTCTAGTCGATGCTCGGTCTTGGGCAGCGGGGCTTGGAGAGAAGAGTGGAGGGAACTTGAGCGGTGGAAGGTAAAATTGCAACTGAATTAAAATGCAGTCCTGGTTCCTGCTGCTGCTCCTAGGGCACCCGAAGGGCTCCTAGAGGTTTTACTCGTAAAACCTCGCTCCTACATATAAAACCTACAATGCTGATATATAAAACCTTGGGTACTCTGAGGTTCAACCCATAGACCTTGAACTTGAAGTCTGA
>JAASFY010001105.1:0-12144 GCA_023334035.1 Globisporangium okanoganense
AAGGTTACAGCGCTACGAAGAAAGATCGTCTTCGCTAGCGTGCTTCGGTCGAGGATCGTCAGAGCGGATCGGCGATCGACACAATGGCGGATCTGCAGGCAAGTCTCCAAATCGACTTGCTTGAGCTTGCGGAAGGATGTGCGAGAAGAGATCCGGCTCGTGGGACGTGTGCAGGAGGGAGATCGCGGGAGATCTAGGCTCGCCGGTACGAAAATGGACGCACAGATCGCGAGATCTGGTGTTGTCCGCCTCTACAGGGTGATGCGATCTCGATCCCAAGTCGTTCGGGAGTGCACTTCGGTTCTTCGACGTGAAGTGACTGGACCCTAGCCTACAGGGTGCTGGATAGAAGAGGGGTGTGAACGGATCTGGCCGCTGTGCTCCACGCGTCAGCTCCCATTGGACTGGGATGTGTGCTAGGAAGGAAAATTCCAAACTGTATTGATTCTAAGACTATGCCAAACTCCTATCCTGTTGATCAGCTATCCGCCTTGTGTGTCCGTCAAGGCTGCGCCCTATGGGAATCTCACTCGCTTTGCCCTCTTGCTGCATCTCTACCTTGAATCTGGTTCGCACTGGATTCCTTGCACCATTTTCGTCCTCTCGTGTGCTCTTGGGCATCTCCCTCTACGACTCTGGCCGTCATCTCCGATGAAGGCCGCGATCTGCGCCACTCTCATCTCCTTCGCCGTCGGATAAGCTTGCGCGTTCACTTTGGACTGGCTCCTGATCCACGATCGAAGGCTGAAGTCGACAATTATGGGCGATGATCCACGATCCGGTTGACGAGGGTGATCCCGGCGGCGACCTGCGATCCGCGATTCGATGGCGATCATGCTGGGCGATCTTGACAGCGACCGACGATGTGGCAGGCGATCTGGGCCGGCGGTCCAGGATCCGGCTGGCGAGTGGCGACCTTGATAACGCTCGTTGTCGTCATCCGTGGTCGCTGATGGGTGATGTCGCTGTTTCCCGGAAAACTTAAGCCCATTATATCACAAAGTTGAGACTCGAGAAATTGGTGTCAGGTCAGAGTAAACGCCTTCGTGACGTCAACAAGCCACTGATCACTATTCAAGATGGCACAGATCCGCACAACTTCCCAGTGCTCGGTCCATTACTCAAGAACTGCCCCCACACAAAATACGTTAGCATTGTGGCGAACACGTACAAGAAGCTGATGGTGGACAAGAAACGGCGTAAAGACAAGGAGGACAAGGCCATGGTGGCAGTGGAAATCGACATGTTTGGTTCCGTCAACGAGTGGGACGTCGACTCCACAGTGGTTGTACGGTCCACATGGGCAAGGACACATACTGGTTCGAGAACGTCTAACCCCACGAGGCTCCGTGAGTGGCATTAACGACCCCGTGATGGCCACCAGCAAAGGCAGTGTGCGCCTTCCTGCCATATATGTCAGTGAACAGATCCAAGTGCTCATCCCGACGAACGTGCTCTACGCCCCCTAGCCTTCCGCACAATTCCATCTCTCTCATCAACGGACCATTCAACGACGACTTCTTCTTCTTTCCCTTTACGTCTTGAAACATAAGCAGGCCTCGAATGGCATCGAGCACCGCGTCGTAGGTTCTGCGGTCCATCCTAACCTGCCGTCTCGCTCTCCACACGTCCATTTCGTGGAGCGACGTCGGCGTCCAGCTAGACAGGCGCAATACGCGATCCAATCGCGACGAGAGGTACCGCAATCCCTGGATCTGCATGAGCGCGAGCTGCAGCAGCGTGAGTAACCCACGCAGGTGCGGGCTGAGTTGGCTCAGCAGAATCAACGCCTGAAGAGCCTTGATGGCTTGCTGCCGCCGGTTTACACGCGGCATCTTTTTCAAATGGACGAGTGCGTGCTAATCTGCAGAGGTTTGCAGCACGCTCGGCGCGCCCCACGGGGTTCTCACTGTTGATTTTTGTTTTTGTTGATTATTGACTCTGCTTGGCTGGTTCAAATAACCACATTCACAGGATAATCAAACCGTGAGGACCCCTATTATGTGGTTTTAAGGTGATATTTGGGCCCATTAGGTAATTCTCTCCCTAAAACTCTCTATTCATCCATAATTCGGTATTTTTAAATAAAGTTGCTGATATGTTGTCTGAAGGTTGCTGCAATAAAATAAGGTTGCATTGAGTTGTTCTGCGGCATTCGGCAGGCAACTTCAATTCCGCATTCCGCATCCATCTTTCACACGACAAGCCTCGCAAGACTCAAGAGCGCCATGTGGTTCAGTGCGATCGCGATGCCGCAATGGTACGTGGCTGGACGCAGCTACTACGGACACGCGGGCTACACGGCGGCGCGCGCGCGCTGGAGCGACCCGGAGCTGCTGGCGCAGCGCGACCTCTCAGGCAAGCACTACGTCGTCACGGGCGCGAACGCCGGCCTGGGCTTCGCGATCGCCGAGGTGCTCGCCAAGCGTCGCGCCGTCGTGCACATGGTGTGTCGCGACGCCGGACGCGCTGAGACTGCGCGCCACGAGATCGTCGAGAGCGCGAAGGCGGCGGGCGTGAGTGAGCCGGACGTGCAGGTGTACTTGGCGGACATTGGCTCCATGGAGAGCGTGCGCGCGTTCGCCGACACGTTTGTGAAAGAGAACGCGGCGCTGCATGGGCTCATCAACAACGCCGGCGCGCTGTTTAACGAAGAGGCGCGCACGAAGGACGGCATGGAGATGACCATGGCGATCGCGCTCGGCGGCACGTACTTGCTCACGGGACTTTTGCTGCCGCTGCTCAAGAACGCGCCGAACGGTCGCGTCGTGAACGTTTCCTCCGGCGGACAGTACCTCATCAGTGCGGATCGCACCGATCTGCTTGGTGAGAAGAACACTGGTGCTGCGTACAATGGCACAGCGGCGTACTCGTGCGCCAAGCGCATGCAAGTTGAACTCACGAAGCAATGGGCGGCGAAGCCTGGAGCCAAGGGCGTGATCTTCCACTCGATGCATCCAGGCTGGGCCGTGACTCCGGGCGCGACGTCATCCATCAGCGACTTTGTCAAGAAACACGGGGAGATGATGCGCGATATGTACCAGGGGGCGGACACTGCCGTGTGGCTCGCGATCGCAGACGAACCGGCGACGAAGAATGGTCTCTTCTGGCTCGACCGCGAAGAAGCGCGCACCGACATGCGCCTCGCTGGCACGAGCTGGAGCGACGAAGATCGCGCGCAGTTGTGGAAGAAATGCGAAGAAGAGTGCGGCTGGAAGATCCCAAAGTGAGCTCTGAAGCAGCAGCAGCCTCACGCTCGTCAGGTCAGTGCTCTTCTCGTCTAGCATCATGCATGTGTGTGGCTTTTATATATCAGCATTTGTGTGAACATTCACGTCGTGAGTCACTATGACGACCTAGTGTCCATTAATCTCACTCTCTCATGATTCAAGGAATAAAACCAAGATGACGATGTCCACAGTGTGCTTCAGTATCAACGGGTCAATATATTTTTAAAATGAAGCGTCGGTTTCATCGCGAGAAGCTCAAGATCTCGCGAAGAGCCACCCGTTGTCAGTGTGGAGGTTCGAGACGCCACACATCAGGATCCAAAGCGGATTCTCTCGCTCACTTGCGTCTCAAGTGCAGCAGCAGCGTCGCCAGTCGCCACCATGGACGGCACGAACGACAGCATCGTACTGGAAGAGGAGATCGATCCGAACTACGAGCCCACGGAGCGCGAGGTGCTCGAGTACGCGACATGGCTGGGCATGGATCTCGAGAACGAGCAGGATCTCTTCTGGATCGCGCGCGAGGGGCTCAAGGTGAGTTAGGAAAGCAAGCAACATAAGCATTTTTGGCTCACTAACGACTGCCTTGTGCTGTGTTTTTTTTCATTGTAGGCACCACTGCCAGAGAACTGGAAGCCGTGCAAGACCACGGACACGGAGGAGATTTACTATTTCAACTTTGCCTCGGGCCAGAGCACGTGGGACCACCCGTGCGATGAGGTACGTGCGACCTGCGATAGCTGCTTCCCTATATTTGATGAAGTCGTGGACTTTCTGACCACAGAAGAATGCAGTTTTATAGGAATTTGTACGAAGAGAACAAGAAGAAGCGGACGGGAGGCGGCAAGAAGAACCAGGTAATTTTTTCGCCAAGCGGTGATGATGTTGAAGAGCTCCTGCGTGCTGACCTCTCGTATTCCCTTTGTGATGGGCTTCTTCATCATGGCAGGAGACGGACGAGAAGAAGAAGAAGGAGAAAGAAGACGTCGCAGAGCTGCTCGGACGCAAGGGCAGCGGGAAGAAGAAGAAAGGGTCTTTGGCCAGAGCCGAGCCGCTGGGTCCACCTACGATGGGCAGGTCCAATCCGCTCGAGAAGAAACCCCTTCCTGGGTTGTCCAGTAAGCTTGGTGTGCTGGGAGCCATTGGAGGTGGTCCGACACTTGGAGGACTGAGGTCTGTAAGCAGCGGGAATCTTGGGGTGAGTAATTTGTGTCTCTCTGCTGTTTGTTTGGGGCCAGAAGGGTTTTGAATAACGAACAATATCTCGCTCTCTTGTCCATCTGCACAGCGTCTTAAGAGTGAGTCCAAGGACATTGAAGACAGCAGCAAGGACAACGGTGAGGATTCGGGCGACGACCAGCCACTGGAGCGAGTTTCGACTGGGGGGCTGTCGAAGCCACCGCTTGGCGGATTGCTGACAAAGAAGCCGCTGCCAGCGTCATCGTTTTCGCTTTCTCGGCGAGACTCGAAAGCTGAAATCGATGGACTCAACGCTGACTTTGAGCAAAAGAAGCAACAAATCCTCGACGAGCAAGCGAGAAGCATCCAGGAGATAGAGGAAAGCCACCAGCAAACTGTTGAGACGATGAAGAAGAAGCTTCAAAAGCAGCTCGAAGAGCTTCAGGAGGACGAAGAAGACAAGCTTAAACAAAAGAAGCGCGAACTGGACAAGAAGTGCAACGATCTGGAGAACCAATTCGACAAAGACGAGAGCAATCTGCTGCGCGAGCGCAAGGAGAAGATCAAGCGCATAGAGAGCGACATCGAAGTGGCTCTGAACCAAAAGCGGCAAGATCTGGACAAGGAAATTCAGGAGGAAACCGACCGAATCCATTCCAAGCATGAAGCGAAGTTGCGCGACATGAAATATGAGCACGGCAAAGAAGAGCAACGTCTCGAAGCGAAGCTGAACGCTGCCCTGGGGGTGAAAACAGATAGCGTGGAAGTTGCTAGTGACCACATCGAGAAACTGATGAAGGACTTGGCGTCACTGACGGAGGAACTCGAGCGCGCATACACTGAGAAAGATGTGTTGCTTCAAAGCAAATCTGAAGCTGAGACGCAGCTGCGAGCTGAAACCGAAGGCTTGCAGCGCCAGGTGGCGTCATTGCGTAGCGATAACGAAACTACAGAGGCGTGCTCTTCTTGCGCTTCGTATGACATTCAAGTCAAGCACACTGAGAGCGAGTGTGACCAGACTCGCGTCGAGTTGCAGCAGCTCAAGACTGTCGTGCAGACACTGGAGGAAACTGTCGCGATGCTGAACCAGAAGGCGGAAGAACAACATGCTGCAGCGAAGAAGAGTTCAGATGAGCTGTCGGCAACTTTGCAAATCAGAGAAAAAGAGATTGCAGCACGCTGTGAGGAAGTCGCGAAGCTCAACTCGGAGTTGGCGATGCTCCAGCAGAAAGAGCGGTCGCTACGGGACGAGTTAGAGGATCAACGAGGAAAGTACGAAGCACTCAGTGATGAAAACACCAGACTCGAAGCAAACAGAGCGAGCGCTCCAGATCCTGCGCAGAAGTCCGAGAAGGAATTCAAGCTGGAGCGAGAGCTGTCAGGCGCTCAAGCGGAAGCGTTAAGCCTTAAGAGCGAGCTGAGTGAACTGCAAGACCAACTCATGGTGCTGAGCAAGACAAACGCGCAGGTCAAGGAGCAGCTGCTGAAGGAGTCGAATGAGAAGAAGAGCCTGCGAAAGCAGTTCGGCGCTCAAGCTGATCAGACGAGCCAGGAGCTGTCGAGAACCATCGATCACCTGCGGGAACAAGTGGAGAAGTTGGAAACTGAGCTGAGTGACGAGCAGTCATCTCAAAAGGATCTCCAGCAACTCTGCGAGCAACTGCGCAGCGACAAGCAGGAATTGGAGATCGAGAAGCGCAAGTCGGAGTCGAATTTCGCGCTTCTTGACAGCGAGAAACGGCATCTTGATTCGGAAAAAGTGCTCCTGTCACGACAGCTTCAAGAGCTCGTCGAGTCACAGAAGGACCAAGAACAGTCAACTGCGCTGGCGGGGAATGCAGATATGACGAAGCAAAAGTGGGAGATTGAGCAGCTGCAGGCGACGCTAAAAGTTGTGGAAGGCGACAAAACCCTCCTGGGCGATCGATCGAAGCAACTAGAAATCGAGATCGAGTCACTGGTAGCAACGAACGACCAACTGTCAGAGAAAAGTCGTGCTGGAGCTCAGAAAGCCATCGAGCTAGAGAACAACGCGCGAGCTATGGCCATGGAGCGCGACCATGTCAGCGACGAGCTGCAGACGGCGTCAGCAGAGCTTGCGAAGTGGAAAGAGAGAGCCGAGAAGAAGCAGAAGGAAATCGACCAGACAGCGTTGATTCTGCGCAACCTCGAGGTAGAGAAAGAGCTCGCGGAAGAAGCGCTTGCGAAGGAGAAGCTCGAGAAGAACGACCTCGTGGTGCAGAAAGCGGGCTTGGAGAAGAGCAAGAAAGCGCTGGAGAGTGAGCTCGATTCACTTCGATCCGAGCTGCTGAGCCTAGAAACCACGCAGAAGTCGTCAGGATCCGAAGCCCACTCACTGCATAGCAAGCTGAAGCGAGTGGAAAGCGAGATGAGCAGCCTCGCGAGAGAATCCAAAGCACTACAGGAGGATAAGCTGGAGCTGGAAGCAAAGCTTAGGCAACATAGTCAGGAGAACGTGGCGCTCGAGAACAAAATCCGAGTCCTTCGGAGCGAGAATAGCGAACAAGATCTGCAGGCAAAGCAGTACGAAGAAGATCTCTCGCGAACTGCGGAGTCTGCGAAGAAGGTTGAGACTCAACTTGCTGAGACCCAACTCAAGTGGAAGCGCGAATGCGATGAGAAAGAGATCCTGAGCAAGCAGATCAATGTGCTGAACGCCGCGAGAGAAGAGCTCGAGTCCACGATCGCTTCACTGAAGCGCAAGCTGGACGCAATCGAAGCCAAGTGGAAGAATCATGAGAGCTCGTCTACTCGAGATGATTTCCAGCTCAAACTGAAGCTACAGCAAGCTGATGCAGAGCGTACCAGCGTACTCAGCAGCAAAGAGCGTGTCGAATTGCACCTGAAGGCGATTGAAAAAGAGCTCACGGGGACGAAGGATGAGTTGTCGATCGCCCGAGAAGACTCGAATTCGCTTCGCGCGCGGATCAAGACTCTAATCAGCGAGAAAGAGGAGATTCAAGCGACTTTGCTCTCGTCCAACCTGGCGAACGCGAGTAACAACTCGTCGTCTGGAGCTCGTCTCACTGGATTCACGCACGCGAGTTCCGCGGAAGCGATGTTGGTAAAGTTGCAGCTCGCTGACGTGAACAAAGGCGAATTGGAAGCGCATCTCGCAGACTGCGCTTCGCAGCTCGAGATTTCGAATCGCCGCTGTGCCGCCCTGGAGGCTCGTTGCCGCGACCAGGTAGTCGACATGGAGTCGCTGCACGTGGAGGTGTCGTCATTGCGTGCCGCGACCCAGAAGATGCACATATCGGCACTCGAGACGCTGTCTCTGATGGAGCGACTGGACTATGAGCACAAGAAGCGAGCACTGAAGAGCGACTTCCAGAGCCAGCTGCGCGACTTCCACGAGCGAGAGGACCAGGCTCTGATTCGCCACAAGGCGCGTCTTCGCTCGCAGTGCGAAAAACAGCTCGACGACCTCCTCGCAGAGCTCGAGAAGAAAAAACAAGTCCGCATGGAGCAGGAAGGAGCACTGACGCTGCAGATTATCGAGCAGATTCGCCAAGAACGCGAGGTAAAGCGCAAGGAGCTCAAGCGACAGGTGCGCGAGGAGATGCAGGAGCTGGAACGCGAGCTGTCGGAGCGCAAGGACCACCACCTCCAGACGATCACCGACGTGATCCGCAAGGAAGAAGAGGCGCTTAGCGCACGCGTTCGTGAATCACGACAGACTTTACGTGAAGAGGAGCTGGTGCGAGCCAACTCCAAGCAGCAACACGATCAGTTTCCTCCATCGCCAGGCGAAGTGCCGAACCAGCAGAGGCGCTCTTTCAAGGTCAGTGAGGATTTCAACGATGCTGAGCATGACGAATTTGTCGTGGTGGATGCATTTGCGGCGTCTTCCCCACGAAGGAAAAGCTCTAATAGCAACAACAAGTCGCACCACCGATCCAATCGGGATGAGAGCCGCTTGAGCTCGTCCATGAAGATGCAGAGGCGAAAGCGTGGGAGCACGAAGGAATTTCGCAAGTGGAGCAAACGACTCGAAAACGAGAACGAGCTGCTGTCGAAAGCGACATCGCTGGTCACGAACCAGAGACGCGAGCTCAAGAAGCAGGCGGAGCAGCTGAAGCGCGACAAAGACGAGTGGAGGAGAGATCAGCACGATACTCGGAGCGCACATCACAACGCGATTCTGCAGGAGATGAAACACATGATCGAGCAGGTACGTTTGTATGCGGATATCAGGTTTGTGAGCTGTGTGCCAGAAGGACTGGAATGACTAATGAACCACTGTTGCTTTGCTTAGAACACTGTGACGTTGAATCAAAGCGTGAAGCAGCTGCGAGAGCGAGAGGCGTGGATCAAGAAACGTGAGCTGAATATCGCAAAGATGCAGCGAACAGGTGGGGGAGGAGCCTGCTTGTTTTTGCGTATTCGTTGCCGAACTGACACCAGGCTCTCATTTTTGCTTGCGTGTGAAACAAGTTGAAAAGCTACGCCCGACACGATTCTCATCTCGAGCACACCGTGGAAACAACAATAACAGCGGGTACTTGTCAGATGACGACGACGAGGTCGGAGCCTTCTCGGATGGGGAGTGCAACCAGTCGGACATTGACTCGTTGCTAGATACACTGGAGAAGCTGGACGAAGAGCTCGTGTCGGAGGTCGGAGAGTTGTCTGAGGACCTCTCTGGAGAAGCCAGCAGGCGCAATCAACAGCAGTACAGCAGAGTCGCACCCATGGATCGATACAGAGGCTGGGAAGAGGTCTCGGACTTCCGTCCAGTGGATATGGAGAGACACTGGCCCATGTCGTATATGATGACGCCACCTCCACAGATGCCGGACTTCTCGTCAGCCGGTCCAGTGTGGCGCTACCCAGTAGGCTCATATCCGGCGTCTGGAAGCAGAGTCATGAGCGGTATGGATGCCTACCACTCGACCGACTTGTACACCCCTACGGCGGCGGCATCATCGAGGCTTTTTAACTCCAGCCGACCATTTCCCCAGAGGTAAGCTGACTGCCATGTTTTCAAGCACTCTTGTGGCTCTCAGGCGCTCTTTCACTAATACCCGATCTTGTGGCAACAACAGGATGTCGAATCTCTCGCACACGAGGCGAGCGCGCAGCGTCAACAACAATGAGCGCGTACCGGAGCGCGTCGACACTTTCCAGCGCCAGATCTCCCGCTGGGCGAAAGACCGCGAGAAAGTACAGCACGCGGCGACCAAGCACGCCAGCTGGCTCGCGGGCATGTGCGAAGAGCTCAAGGAGTACGGCGCCAAGTACAAGCAGGACGGCGTGGAGAGGCGAGAAGCCGAAACAGCGATCACGCTGCTCGACGAAGACGAAGGCGCATAGAAACACAAGATTTCATGGCTTTGAGTACGTATAGTAGATATTAAGTTTAGTGAACAAGACATAGTAATTAGAAGTATCGCTAGCTCGTCGACGGCCGCACGGGAGCAGCCTGCGCTGTGGCTTTGTAGTAATGCAGCGTCTCAACCCAGAAACGCAGCGTCTCCTGGTCCTCACAGCGCAGCTCGTACGTGCGCGACGCATGCGGATTCAGACGCGTGCTCAGATCCACGACCACGTCGAAGTGGTAGTGGCTTCCACGCGCATGGCGATGCACGAGAATGTTGGAGATGCGCGAGACTGGGAACCCGCCCCGCGGCGCAAACCCACGAGCGTAGTCGTCTCGGCTGAAGTGGTACGAAAGCACGAAGGTCTTGGCGTCCACCTTGAACCAGCGCTTCTCCCAGCCGCGGAACATCGACGCGCTCTTCTTCTCGAGCATGCCCTCGAGCACCGGCAGGTTGCGCGCCGAGTCCGACTTGATGCGCAAGCGGTTCATCTCGCGCACGAGTGAGAGCATCGCGAAGCCCATCTCACGCAGCTCTCGCGGCGCGTGGATCACGTCCACGTCCGCCGCGAGCCGCGCAATGTCTTCCTCTGCGTCGGTGTATCCTGCTGCGATCCGACGTTTGAGTCCTTCGACGCGGTGCTGCAGCGAGCCAAAGTCTGGAATTGGCGACACGTGTTGTGACGAAACCTGGCGTTGCTGTAGCTGTCGTGGCGATGATGGAGCTGCTGGTGGGCTGGGAGGAGAGCGGGAGTGGTTTTGGTAAAAGGGAGGCGCTGGGGGCGTGAGTCTTCGCTGTGGCGTTACTGTTGTTGTTGCTGTATGAGAGCCGCCACTGTGTGCTGACTGGACGT
Organism: Globisporangium okanoganense; assembly: GCA_023334035.1. NCBI lineage: Eukaryota > Oomycota > Peronosporomycetes > Pythiales > Pythiaceae > Globisporangium > Globisporangium okanoganense. The sequence goes on from JAASFY010001105.1 coordinate 10,605, forward strand.
GGATGTGAAGACTGTCGACCAGGTTTTGTCTGTCTTCTCCACCACCAGCTCTTCGGCTGTGGTCAGAGTGAGCAACTGCGTTCTCAGGACGGAAGGCAGGATAGCGCTCCGCATTCTCCTCAGCAGCTGCCGCGCTCTCCACTACGTAGCGCTTCATGGCGCCACTGTCCGAGTGGGAACGCACGGCTCTCTTCATCGACAAGTCATCATTCTTCACCGGGCTGGATGGACCGCTGTTCTGACCGAGTTGTGAGTTGGCTACCTGATGCTGTCCAGGTCGTCCATCAGTAGCTGGTGGTGGTGGGGACATGGCGTACACCGCCTCCATCACGCGCTTGCGCATGTTTCCCTTGAGGAGCGTGACGCTGTTGGCCGAGGTGGACGGTCCGCGCTGCTGCTTGAGGCGCTTGTAGACCTCCCACGGTACGTCCTCGCTCTCAATATCTTCCGGCTCGGAGCTGTCGAAGAGCACCTGCAGGCTGCGCAGCTGGAAGGCTTCCGCCTGGGGCGGGTCATTGCGTCTGCCATCGATAGCTCAAAGATCAGATACGGTACTAGCAAGCATTAACGCAGGACGCCACTAAAAGACTGTGCACGTACACGAGGCTCACGAGCGCGAGGCTGTTGAGCGTCTCGGCGACCTTGAGGCTGTCGGGGCCGTAGCAGCGCTCGCGGATCGCCAGCGCGCGCTCAAAGTGCGTGAGCGCGACGTTCGGCACACTGTGCAGGCGGTAGATCGTCCCCAGGTCCTGCAGCGTCTCGCCCGTGAGCTCGTCTGTGCAAGTCATTTGACGTGTATGTTGATTCATATAGATAGATAGACCCACGTCACGATACAGTAACGATACGCACCTGGGCCGAACTTTTCGTGGATCACGAGCCGCTTGTGCAACAGCGGCAGCGCCTTTTCGAACGCGCCGTTCATGTTGTAGAGCAGTGCGAGCTGCGCGAGGTCGTCCGACACGCTTGGGTGAACTGATCATTCGTTCGCGCAATTGGACAGTCGTTAGTGAGCGGGACAGACAGACTGGCCTATGGGAATAGAGATGCGCACTTACACTCGCCGTGTGCCGTCTGCATGGAGCGCAGCACCTGCTCCTGCTTGGCGATCGCCTTGAGCAGCAGCACGTTCGCGTCCTCGCTCGCATCAGTGGTGCCTGCGCCCATTTTGGCAAAACAACAATGGTGCTAGATTTAGGATTCATTTGGAATCCATTATGAATTCCTCAAGAATCCTAAATCTAGCACCAATAAGCCCAAAATGATGCAAGGGCGCCCAAAACTTACATGCTCACAGCATGTACTTGCTTTCACTATGCTTTTTGGAAACATGTAACGATTCGTGTACCCATTGGAAAAATTACAACCCAAAATGGTTGGTGATTTTTCTAATATAACGATATTGTGGATTTCATCCGTTTTGTCTATTTGTATCGAGCTAGTTATGATACCTGCGTCTTATTAGCACACAGCCACTCTTATCAACCACTACTCTCGCTTTTTACCCTCCCCACCACAACCCTGATTTAGACCGCCTCTC
>JAASFY010001106.1:0-12101 GCA_023334035.1 Globisporangium okanoganense
CTTCTCGAGTCCCGCCGAGTGCAGCACGTCAGCAAAGATGTACCCGTTGCAGAGGTCCCGCTCCAAGACCTCGACGCGCCGGTGCAGCTGGAGCTCGTCATTCAGCCAGTGGAGCAATAGGGAAGTCATACTGATGGCCACGAGGCCATTGACGTGCTGCTTGATAGGCTTGCTCTGTTTTCCACTGCCCTGCAACGAGACGGACTACGAACGCACCAGATGAAACGGTTAACAAAATGTCTTACTCGACGATGGCAAAATCGACTCATCTCTATCCAATAGTCACCATGTGTTCATCTCTGTGTTGGGGTGTTTTTCATTAAAATTGATTGCCATCTGATTTTGTCTACGTCAAACTTCAGATGTCAACTTCAAACCTGTTGCAACACGCTCACGCTCTCCTTAGCTTCAATTGCGAGACTGTCTCAACAAATTCATCCTTCCCAGCGTCACGCATGGGAACGCAAACGCAAACGCAACTTCGAGATGTCTGCCTCGGACTGTATTGCACGCACGTTGCGTTTCATGGAAACTTCAAAAGTGCACTTTGAAGTTATGGGCTCCTATTTGTCCCATTTCCATTTGTCCCGTGTCCCCTTCTGGAAACAAATATTTTCATTTACCAGTATTTAGTATATATAAAAGGGATTGACACCATCATTTTATTACATAGTGATTGTAGCAAGGTAATCTCATTCGAAACAGTCGAATAAAGACTTGATTTTTTACCGCAGTTTTACCCAGTTTTGCGGTCAACAGTGTATATAAACGTATCAAACAAAAGTGCTATACTGGGATCAAGTCAAAAAAACTATACATACACAACAGGAAATGTATGGGTGCTGCGTGCCATACTGAGATCAAAAGTTATTGTAGAGGGATGTCAGGAAATCGTACTTAAGTGGACAGGACGACCTGACGCTGGGTCTGTCAACATTCCAATCTCATTCAGCCAATCACGATCCATTCCAGTCCCGGTGTCGTGATTGGCTGAATGTAATGTGCAAACAACCCGAAAAGCTTCCGCACGTCGCGCACGTCGTCGCTCTTGAAGATCCAAAGATGGCGAGACGGCGGTTGCCTCCCGTGTTGCAAGCGAGCCCCAACAGTTGTGTTACCATTCCCGCATTTGCGTCCAGCCGCACAAGCAAGCACCAGCACCTCTTCACTTCCTTTTACCAGCCAACATGTCGGAGTTCCACGCCAGCGCTGCCAATGTGCGCGTGCTTGGCCACGTGAGCGACGCGTTCCGCACGGTGCTCACCCCGGACGCGCTGCGCTTCCTCGCGTTCCTGCACGGCAACTTTGAGGCGCGTCGCCAGGAGCTGCTCGCTGCGCGCATGCAGCGCCAGAAGGAGATCGACGCCGGCATCCTGCCGGACTTTCTGCCAGAGACCAAGTACATTCGCGAGAGCGAGTGGCGCGTTGCGTCGATCCCAAAGGACCTCGAGGACCGCCGCGTGGAGATCACGGGCCCGGTCGACCGCAAGATGGTCATCAATGCGCTCAACTCGGGCTCCAAGTGCTACATGGCCGACTTTGAGGACTCGACCGCGCCCACGTGGTTCAACCAGGTGGACGGCCAGGTCAACCTCGTCGACGCCGTGCGCAAGACGATCTCGTACACGCAGCCGCAGACGGGCAAGAAGTACACGCTGAACGACAAGATCGCGACGCTCCTCGTGCGCCCGCGTGGGTGGCACCTGGACGAGGCCCACGTGCTCGTGAACAATGAGATCATGTCGGGCTCGCTCTTTGACTTTGGTCTCTACTTCTTCCACAACGCCCACGAGCTCGCGGTGCGCGGCTCGGGCGCCTACTTCTACCTGCCAAAGCTCGAGCACCACCTTGAGGCCAAGCTCTGGAACGACGTGTTCGTCGCGTCGCAGTCGTACCTCGGCGTCCCACAGGGCTCGATCCGCGCGACCGTGCTCATTGAGACCATCCTGGCGGTCTTCCAGATGGACGAGATCCTCTACGAGCTCCGCGAGCACTCGTCGGGCTTGAACTGCGGCCGCTGGGACTACATCTTCTCGTACATCAAGAAGCTGCGCAACCACGCAAAGTATGTCGTGCCAGACCGCTCGGCCGTGTCGATGACCACGCCGTTCATGGCCTCGTACGTCAAGCTGCTTGTGCGCACGTGCCACCGTCGTGGCGCCCACGCGATGGGCGGCATGGCCGCGCAGATCCCAGTCAAGAACGACCCTGCGCTCAACAACAAGATCCTGGACGCGGTGCGTGAAGACAAGGCGCGCGAGGTCGCTGCTGGCCACGACGGCACGTGGGTGGCGCACCCGGGCCTCGTGCAGATCGCGCTCGACGCGTTCAACAAGGGCATGCCCAAGCCGAACCAGATCGCGTTCGTGCCGGAGGCCGGCAAGAACACCACTGCTGCGCAGCTGATCGAGCCAGCCAAGGGCCCTATCACCTTTGCAGGCCTCGAGGAGAACATTGACGTGTCGCTCGTGTACACGGAGGCCTGGCTGCGCGGCAGCGGCTGCATCCCGCTCCACAACAAGATGGAGGACGCGGCCACCGCCGAGATCTCCCGTGCGCAGGTGTGGCAGTGGACCCGCCACGGCTGCAAGACGGTGGATGGCAAGACCGTGACGAAGGCGCTCGTGCTCGAGATCCTCAAAAACCGCGTGGCGTCTCACTCGGTGAACGCGAACCCAGGCAACAAGTGGACGCTCGGAGGCGACGTGGTTGGCAAGATCCTCACTGGCGACGACATGGTCGACTTCTTGACGCTGCCGTGCTACCCGCACATCGTGCAGCTCGGCTCGTCGCTGTGAAGCTAGAGTCCCCGCGCCGTTGAGAGGGACGCACTGCATTTCACGCACTCGTTGTCGCAGATTTTTGGGCGTTGGGACGTCGCTTCTTGAGCTTCACAGTTTGCTTGCGAATCTGCAGCATTCACATCGTCGATAAGATATTTTATATAGCCACCCGCTCGTAACCAACATGAAAAAAGCACTCGCAGGAACAAACAAACAATATACACTTGATCATATTCGCTGTTGGTTTTGCCGTCTACTGTGTGTTGGTGGTATCTGGGATGAAAGCAATGCCTTACGAGGTGTACGATCCGTACAACACTCGCGTCAGCGAAGAGCCTCCGACGTTGCCTGCACCGCTTGTCCGTGCGCGTTCGTACTCTTCTTCTTGGAGAGCTCGCGCTTGACGTTCAGCCATGAGAAGCTGGTCGCGGTCGTCCGCCAACACCAGCTCGCGCACAGTGTAGTCGTCGATGCGGCCGACCTTCTCGATCGGCACACGGTGCTTCAGTCTCGGCAGCAACCACAAGAGCGCATTCGGATCCGAGTACGATTCGTAGATACGCGGGTCCGACGACGCTTTCAAATTCGAGTACGGGTCCAGCATGAAGATCAGCGATGGGTCCATGCCGACGTTCTCGTACGCCACAATGTCGGTCGGTCGATTGCCAAACCCCGCGACGAACACTGGATGCTCGGTCACTCGTCCAGCGTGGATGAGCGTCAACTGGACTTCGTTCAGCACCTGGGCCTTGAAAATGTGGGGGTTCTTGTTCACGACCTCTGTGAGGAGAGCGCCGGTCAAACCATTCGAGTTCGTGATCAGCGGACCTGGCGGCAGCGAGTGGGAGTGCTGCGTCGCATTCTCCAAATGGGTTCGTGACGCAGTCGCCCAGTCGATGGGGCGGGCAGTCAGGTAGATGATCTTCAAGTTGAGCTCGTGCAGCTTGGTGAAAAAATCGCACGCTCCTTTGTGCAGGAAATCGTACTGACCGAGGCGCAGCGTGCGGATGTGACCTTCAACGTCGCTGATTGTGAGCGTTCCATCGAGGTCAGCGACCACGACGGATTCGTTTGGACCCCACACATACAGGCGCGAGTCCACGTAGCGAAACGTGTCAGTCGACTTCTGATAGTGCTCGAATCGAACATGATTAGGATGCTCTTCGCTCAGATCTGCAAAGTTCAAGTCACCGACGGGCGGTGTCAATCCTCCTAGATTCACACAAACACCAACGCACAGTAAGACAGAAGTACACAAAGAGCAAATTCCAATGCTGAATGGAAGAACGTACCAGTGACAAAGACGCAGCGACCTCGCTCCAGAAGCTGCATCTTTGTAGGCATCTCCTTTCCGTTCACGAACACGCGCACCATGTCCCCAACTCCCGTGGTGATGTTGGATCGAAATCTCGACCAGCCAAATGAGACCTGTACAAGCAGCGCGAGAATTCATGAGTCAGCACAGCTGCATGCATCATTTGCACATGAACACACAAAGCAATTTTTTTATATCGCCTTTCTTCGGAACGTACATGCCACGGCGTGGTGAAGTACTGGTCTTCGGTGCTGCGCACACCAATGACATCCACAGCATTGCCCGACACCTTGTACGACGGGGACAACGGCGCAGGAATCAAGTATGTCGCGACTGGAGTGGAATTGGATCGCGAATATGAACTTGCATCGGAGGACGTGCTGTAGTCGGACGTATCGGTGACTGCCGACACTGAGGCAGGCAGTGTCTTCACGACATCCCCACCGTCACCAGATGGGAACAGCACGAAGTCGTGGTCGTCTACGACTTCTCCGTCAGGTGGCGCAGTGGCTCTTGCGATCAACATCGGGCCGTCCTTCGTGACATCATCCGTGGGGAACAGCACAAAATCGTGGTGTTCCGCAATTTCTTCGTTAGCTGGCGCAGTGGCTCTTGCGATCAGCATCGGGCCATCCTTCGTCGGCAGCGCTTGCACTTGTTCGATCTCCAATCCTTCCAGCTGACTTGTCGCCATTGGGAAAAGCTCGTAATCGGAGGACGACGACGGCTCTGCGCTCGTTGCTTCCATCTGAGCAATCGCAGTAGCAGCGCTCGCAGCTGCGCTCATCGGCGCTGCACCGGAGGACGACGACGGCTCTGCGCTCGTTGCTTCCATCTGGGCAATCGCAGTAGCAGCGCTCGCAGCTGCGCTCATCGGCGCTGCACCAAATAAATGGAAGGCTTCGTGAGCGTCGTATGTCTCAGCCGTCTTGGTGGCGGAGAGCTGCTGTGAGACACCGCTCTGCTCCATCTCCGTCCGATCCTATTGCTGCGAATGCGCGGCGTTCACTGGGTGGCGGTCGTGTGTTGTCTCTTCCTTTTTCAGCGAGTGTGGCTTCAGTCGTTCTATGAGCGAAGGCGCGTCTAATTATAGCCACAGCGCTCACTCGTCCAGGCGCTCTGCTCTGCTTTGCTTCGCTCTGCTTTGCTTCGCTCTGCTTCGTTCCTCGTCCCGTCCGCTGGTCTGCTCTCTTCTTTCTCACTCCAAAAAGACTGCACCCTCTTAATCAAAAATCGCACTTTACGGAAGCCAAAAGGTACCACAACTACTTCAACCCCTCTCAGAATTGTTGTCATCATCCTCGTAATCTTGGGCGTCATCATTCCGGAAGGTGTCCAGTCCCAGTCTCTCAGAGCGTTCGTTGGATAAACGGCTTGGTTGAATGATCCTGCTCTGTATGGGGGTATTGGCGCGAGCACGCTTGAGCGCCAGTTGCAGCATGCGCCGCATGCCTTCCCCTGCTCTCAGAGAAGTGATGACGTTATGTAAGTATGTATCCGAACATGTCAAACGTGCGTGTCTCACTCATTGATAAAGTGAAGCAAGTGACACACGCTGAGCACGATGGTTACCTGTCACGTTGAGTCCAGACGATGTCGTGAATGGACCGAGCAGCTCGCACAGCGGCGCAAGAACGAGGAGCCGATACCCATCGCTTTGTTCCTGCAGCCAGCAATGAGTTTTAGCTCCTTGCCCGCTGAACGCACAACATTTCGCACAAGCACATACCTTCCAGGTTTGTTGCATTTCGTTCAGCTCGCAGAGCGCGTGGAAGACGTCGCGGCACTGCGTCAACGATATGCGCTGCAGAGGTGCGTACATCACGTCCGATAGAGGGATGTCTGAAGACGAAAGCGAACCGTTCTAGAAGCAGATACACATAGTGAGTCGATTGCGAGCATATTGACTATACCATTGAGCTGCAAGAATGCCGTACATGTGTCCCCTGGCGTCTTTGCAGTGCAGCCACCAACAGCTTTACTATCAGCGGAAGATTTGACACAAGGAACAGCACCCGATGTCCCTCCAGTGCCACTGATACAGCAAGCTCAATACAGTCCTACAATAACGCAAAGCAAAGCATCAATCTACTATCCACAAGCGCATGACTAAAAGTTGTTGGCATATCGTAAACAAAACGCGCAAGACACACCTCTAAACTCGACATGTCAGCATTGTGAAGCGGCATCGCCCACTGTGATGAAACCCGAGAGTCATGGCTGCTACAGACGCGTACAGTCAATGGTAAATACGTTATTACCACGCATATCAACACCCAAGTGGATGTACACAGTGTAAATGTACCTGACGTTGCCCTCCAGAAGCGCAGACATGCGAATCGGCTTTGCCGCACAAATCGCCGCCGCCTGCTTTCGCACCTGAAGCAGCCTCTGCGAGAGGAGGCTCTCGGAGAAGAGTTGCTCCGCAGTCACGTCCTGTAGCTCTGCAGTCGCGTCCTGTAGCTCATCAGCAGCAGCAGTAGCAATGGTGCTATGACCATCAACGGGCTCTCGCCGCAGCAGTCGATCCAGCCGCGGCATTCCCGTTGCCGCTCGCTCGTTGGCTTTGTTGCTGTTGGTGGAAATGATGGCGAGTTGAAATGCATTCATTCCTGATGTTCTTGTAGAGGGAGATTTCCTTTGATATTGCTCTTATAGAGGGTACTGTCGCAACACAACCCCCGCACTTTTTTCCACCTGTGGGTTGAAACCGCACGTCGGAAGGAAGGAACCGAAGCGAGCGACGTCCCGCGTGCTGCTTCATGCCCTCCCCACCGCCGCCCTCCTTCACCGCTGACGGACGCAGTGACACCGCCGTTGAAGCCTCAGTTAACCACCGTATTCACGATACGCCTGTTGACGCGGAACAGATCGAGGTCCAGCTATCCCAGCCGAGCGCGGAAGGGGACGACGACGAGCTGCTGCTGCTGCTGTGCTCGGCCCCCGCGAGCCAGAAGGACGACGATGAAGACGACGATGAAGACGACGAAGAGCTGCGCCACTTTGATAGCAACAGCCCTCGCTCGATAGATGCCGCTCTACTAGAAGAAGAGCTCTTCATTCACACCAACGACTTTACTTTCGAAGCGCCTCAAGTCGGCATAGAGCCCCAGAGTATTGCCTCGTTCAGCGTGTTGGAGAATGGGCATGGGAGCGTCAGCTCTGAGAACGATGCCCACGCAGATGCTGGTGATCTCGTGATGGCGTCTTCAAGCGATCATGCTCGACAGAAAGAACGAGAGAAGACCGAGCTCGTGCAGATGATTCTCGAGTCGATCGCGAATGTCCCAGTGGCGGTGGAGCGGATCCACACGAATGAGAAGCTGCGCGCTGCGTTGCGAGAAGAAATGGGCGCCGAAAACATCCTCCTTCACCGGTTTTTCAGGGGTGCTTCGGCTGGTTATGGGCTCGGCGCTGTTGGGGATGGGTATGCATCTCAAAACGGCGGAATGATTTACAATCACAACAGCTTGAGTTCATACGAAAACGGCGAAGATGTGGAGGAGAGTGACAGCGACGTGAGCAGCGGGTTTGGCTCGGAGTACGAGAACGATCTCGCCGAAGCGGTGAACCAGCTCTGCATGACAGACGACACGCTCATGGCGATGGAGAAGAAAATGTCTGCTCCGATCGCTATCCGCGATAACTCTGAAGCGTTTGAAGTCAGTTCTAATCGGACGTCGGGTTCGCCTCAGTCGTCCATTAACTTTGGTGCTTCGCCTGGAAACTGCTCTCAGGACGGTGAGCCGGTATCTGCGCTGTGGCCGCGTCAGCCGCACCAGTTTGCGTTCACGCAAGAAGAAGAAGCGAATGCGAGAGGGGAAGACGAGGTGTACAGCGAGATCATCAGCTCCATGTGCGAGGACGAGAGCTTCCAGGGAGAAGACCGCGACGAGGCGGAAGATGACGAAGACGATGAAGAAGAGGAAGAGGACGAAGAAGATTATGACGAGACCTCGAAAGTATTTCAGATGGACGAAGACGAGGACAATGCGATGGACTCACATATCAGCGGATACAGGACAAGGCGAGCATTTACTTCTTCTGGCGACTCGGCGTCCGGCGAACCATCGAGTCAATTCCAGGACGACGGTGGAGATGACGCAGCTCAGGAGGAAGCTAACGAGAATGAGGAAGACGACGATGACGACGATGACTTATCTGACGACGAATACGAGCGCGAGTACGAAGTGGTGGAGCTTCGGATCATCCGAGAGAAGAACAAAACCGGCTTTGAACCGAGTCGAGACTGGCGACCGCGCGTCGGAAGCCTGGTTGGAGGGAGATACAAGGTATGCTTTCATGAGCTGCTCACAAATCATTTATATGGTTACGGGTGCTAACTTTGATTAAACAGGTAGAGCTGGCGATCGGAGAAGCTGTGTTCAGCCGCACGTACAAGTGCGTCGACACTTCGACAAACGCCATTGTGTGTCTGAAGATCATCAAGAACAACAAGGAGTACTTTGACCAGGGCGTCGACGAGATCCGATTGCTGCAGTTTATCGCCCGCAACTGCAACGTCGACGACAAGCACCTCGTTCGCCTGCTCGACTACTTTTACTTTCGGGAGCACTTAATCATCGTCACGGAGGTAAGACTCACATTGCTGTCGTGCTTGGATGTGTGTTTGTATCTCTTACTGGAGCTAACACATATGTGTATTGTTGTTGCTGGTAGCTTCTCCGCGACAATCTGTACGAGTTCTCCAAGCTGCTGATGGAGAGAGGGGTGATCAATTATTTTAGCATGCCGCGGCTGAAGAAAATCGCGATCGAAGTGCTCGAAGCGCTCCAGGCTCTGCACTCGCTAGGCATTGTGCACTGCGACTTGAAGCCCGAGAACATTCTCATCAGCAGCTTCAACGAGTGCCGAATCAAGGTGATCGACTTTGGCTCGGCGTGCTTTCTGACCGACGAGCTGACATCTTACGTGCAATCCCGCTCGTATCGAGCGCCAGAGGTACATTGCAATATGCTGTTTTCATGCCAAGGTATTAGTTATTACCTAACGTCACTCTGCTTTTGCTGCTGCAGGTGATTCTCGGTCTCTCATACGATCAGAAAATCGACGTCTGGTCGCTTGGGTGTGTGATTGCGGAGCTCTTCACGGGTGAAGTGCTATTCAAGAACGAGTCGGAGCAGACGCTGTTGGCGCGCGTCATCGCTGCAGTAGGTACGGACGTGTAGCATGCACAAATTATGAGGTGGCATAGCCAATTCTGCGGCGAGTTCTGACCATTAGAATTGCGTGACGTGTTACAATTTCCACACATGTACAGGTCCAATCCCATCGAACCTGCTCGAAGAACGCGACGACCTGATCGACCAATTTCAGGAAAATGAGCTCTTCGCCGTGGACGCGAGCGGCGACGGCGTCCTCTCGGGCTCGCTGCGTCTGCCATCGCTCGAACAGGTCGTGCAGACCGGTGACCGGCTCTTCCTCGACTTCCTGCGCAGTCTGCTGCGCATCGACCCGTCGACGCGCTTGAGCGCACGGCAAGCGCTCCTGCATCCATGGCTCGCACACGGCGTCTTTTCAGCACATCGTACTTAAGTGGAGGAGGGAATCCGAACGTCCTCGCCCGATGTACCCACTTTTGTCACGCATATGATTTTTTGCGGAAAAGGAAAGCCCGCGCCAAAATTCAAACGCAAAACGCCGACGGCGACGATATCGACGGCGGCGAAGCTCTCTCAGTTGCTGACGGGGCAGTAGGCGCGCGAGTGGGTGCAGGTGGAGCTGCGGGTGCGTTGCGCCACGGCGTCTATTTGATCTCTTTGTCGCTCGTGTGCGTCATGCGTCATGCGTCATGCATGGGCTCGCGCAGTAGTGTCGTCTTTTTTTCATTGCTTGCTTCCCTGTGTCGCTCATTATACACATAGAGTGCCTTATAGAAAGCGTGGCTGTTCTTCCCGTGATTGCCTGTCTGCGTCTTTCGTTCTCAAACGTTTATTGTGCTGCGCTTCTCGTCGCTTTCTGTGGAAGGTTTGGCTGACTGGTCTGTGGATTTGCAACAGGAGTAACGTTATACAAATAAAAAACAAGCGAGACGCGATGGTGACCGCGACACAGAACTACAGGAGCAGCATCAACAGCGACTACAGCGGAGAGCAGCAACAGCGCCGCTACGCGCTTCGCGAGCGGTCCACGAGCCACCGTCTGCACAGCCACGCCGCGTCCACTTCCGGCAGCAGCAGGGGTGATAACCAGAGCCACCACGTCGACGACAAAATGACGGAGAAGTGGGCGGCGTTTTACCCGAATGAGAACGTCGTCGTCGTCATCAGCACCAGCAAACCGCCACTGCCCCCGAATGGTAAGAACACAAAGAAGACACATTCGTAGTGCGCTTTTGCATCTGAACATTCATGACTGCCTACTTCTTTTAGGATATGTACCGTTGCGCGTCGGCCATAAACGTCCAGGCAACAACGTGAATGACGAGAATGAGCCTCCAGTTGGGTGCGTATGCGAATCACTCCTGTCAATCCGTTGTCCTAATCGGATATCGCTCATTTACCATTATTGCCGCCACATGCATTCACAGGATCTCTCTCGACACGCTGCTCTGGAACGAAAAGCTACTGGAGGACCGCCTCACAGAGCTCAACGCGTGGACACGACGGTCGCCACCTACGCAGCGCCAGAAACTCGCCCGCATCAATTTGCTCCTAAAGCGCTGTAATAATAACTGACGCACTTGAACGCGTTGATGATCTCTCGCACAGCACGCATACCCACTTGTCCGCCCAAGCACCAGCCAAAGCCTATCTTCCAGAAGAGGCGCACCAATTCTATTTTGCCATCCAAGAAGGCATTTGTTAACCGTTTCATCTGGCGCGTTCGTAGTCCGTCTCGTTGCAGGGCAGTGGAAAACAGAGCAAGCCTATCAAGCAGCACGTCAATGGCCTCGTGGCCATCAGTATGACTTCCCTATTGCTCCACTGGCTGAACGACGAGCTCCAGCTGCACCGGCGCGTCGAGGTCTTGGAGCGGGACCTCTGCAACGGGTACATCTTTGCTGACGTGCTGCACTCGGCGGGACTCGAGAAGCAGCTCGACAAGTATGAAGACAAACTGGAGATGCCCTCCAGAATCCACAACATGGAGCTGCTCGGTGCAAGTCTCGAGAAGCTCGGCATCCCGTTCCCAGTGCGCCTACGACGAGCGATTATGATGGAAGATCGGTCTGCAGCCCTGCAGTTTCTCCTTCAGCTCAAGGATTTCATCCAGAAGCGCAGCAAGAAACACGCGTCAACGAGCAACGTGTCGGCTGTGAAAGCCGTGAGCTCCAGAGTGTACGCCGGGTCTAAAGCCTACGAGGGCAAACTGCCACAGGACGTCGAGGAGCGCTTCGTGAAGGAGATTGCGAGCAAGCTGCGTCCGAAAGAGGTCAAATTTCGCAAAGACGTCAACATGGCTGTGCATCTGCGAAAGTTTGAGCAGGCCCAGTGGACAGCGGAGAACGAGCTCTTTGAGGTGAGTTTGTCTACAAAATCTACAAAAAGGGTTGATTTGGTCTGGTGGCATTGACTGACGTTGGGTACTGGTATTGTTGTTGTTGCCAATTCCTGCAGTTCCAAGAAAACCAGAAGGCAGCCAAAGCTGCCGACTCGGCCTCAGGAATGCACGCTGTGCGAACACATCTGAACGAGAAGAGGGCGTTCATGAAGGAATGGGATAAGGAGCACCACGGCAAGTGGAACGAGACCCAGGTAGGATGGATGGCGGCGATCATTTTATCCTCGTTCATTGCATTGATGGTCAGTGTGATGTTCATAATTCCGCTTTGTTGAGAATGTAGCGACTCTACATGATGGCCGAGCGCGACGACCTGCGTCTGGAGCTGACGATGCAGGAGCGAGCGCGGATCCACGAGCAGCGGAAGCTCAACTTTATTCAACAAGACGCAGATGACGGCGTCGTGAGCTTTGAAAAGAACATGACGCGTCTTGGGTTAGGCGGCGCGTCGACCGCAAGCAGCAATGCGTCGCCGCTTC
>JAASFY010001107.1:0-12095 GCA_023334035.1 Globisporangium okanoganense
CCCCCCCCCCCCCCCCCGCACCATGTGCTTCCGTGTTTTCCGTGCTTGAACGCGAAGGTGCTACACGCATGGGTTTTTGAACATTTTTTTTTGGGGGGGGATGAAAACACTTGTTTGGTGGGACCAGTTGGGACTCGGTGGGTCACAGCCTGTAGGGTCTCGAGTGTCGACACAGACAAGGAATTGTGCCAAAAATGTCACTTTTAAAGAGATGACTGTACCTATCAACCTTCAAACCTTCAGCCTTCCAGGCGGGAGGGCCAAACAAACCTGCAATGACATTTTCGACCAGTGAGCGTCACACTTTCGTTGTCAGTCACCAAAAACATTATTTCTGCCAATGAAACCAAACCTTCAGCTGATTTAATAGTCATATTTTTTTACCAATAAGATCAAACCTTCAGGTGGTCTGGAAGCCTTCTCTCGCCGAGTAAGAAGGTATTCTGTCATAATAAGGCCATCTGAAGGTTTGCTCTGATTGGCTCATTTTATCTACAACCGTCAAATCTACCACCCGTGAGAACCACTACCGGTAAATACAGTCACACTGTCAAGAACATATGACTATCAAAATTGCGATTTCGACAGAATGCTGTTTGTCGAAATCAATTTTGCGTGGTCCACATTTTCTGAGTTAGAAACACATAGGCCGTGTTTGATGGCGAGATAATAGCTATTTATTAATAGGAGGAGTCAACAGAGCTGTTTGGGCCATGTATGCCATCGAACACGGTTTTCTCACAACATCGATAATATTAGGGGGAGTCAACAGCTATTATCGTAGATCTCCAAAAGGTCGATTAACGAAAAACTACACTACGTTATGTGGGTTTCTCAAAAAACCTAATTTGACCGGACCTCCGTAATTGAATTATCGTAATGTCGATTACGTGGGCGTACCGGTAGTTGAGAATTACGATAATAGCTATTATCATCGAACACGGTCATAGAAATACATGGTGTACATTTTGTTTTGCATGGCTACATTTTGCGTGGTCCACATGTTCATGGCTACATTTCTGAGAAGCTATGAGAAGCTATTGTTACCAGTTCGCCCCAAATGACACGCAAAAGCGACACCCACACGCAGCTCTCACCGGACGAGAACACGCTGTTTATCACTAAGTTGTGGGAGTCCAATGCGGCCGATATCGCATCAGAGTGGTGGCGTGCTGGCCACCCACACTGAGGAGAGTCACGATGCTGAAGGCGCGGGTTTGGCCCGCCGCCTCATGTCACGACCGAGCTCCGCATCAGCTGTAGCGACGCTTTCAATAACAAAGCGTGTGTGGAATGCGCCGCCGGCAGATCTCTTCCCCGACGTCCCAGGCTCCACTTCCAAAGGACCGAGCAGGAAGAGAGCGACTACGGCGGTCATCGCCTCGTCTGCAGCTCAGTGTGATAGCAGCGCCCCAGTGGGCGAGCGCCGAGCGACTGCGCTCGTCTCACGAGCCCAGAGTTCAATTCTAAATCCCAGTACCCAGCAGCGAATGAGCCTAGTCTCACCGAACCGGAACCGACGGCTCGCAGGTACCGGAGAGAGAGGAGCTGCCCCACAGCCCCCTGCTTGCGAGCCAACTGCGAGTACCAGCAGTATCAGCGGTGCCTTAACCCATAGGAATCGACACAGCGTCATCGAGAACACAGCCCCAAGCGATTCAAAGCGAGTGTCATTCCTGACTGAAGTCCCAACATCCAGGCACAGCTCCACCGCCAGCGCTAGCAGGCCGTCGCTCGCTCAGATCTCGACTCCGAGGACTTCCAGGAGACCCACCGCAGAAATCGCAACATCCAAACCCCAGTCCAGCTCACAACCCACACAAGGCCACGGGAATGACCGCAAGAAGCTCGCAGCTGCGACCATCGCCAATGATCTCGATTCCCGCGAGAGCAAGCGCGAGGCGCTCAAGAGCGCGTTCGTGCTCCGGAGCATGAAGCGTCAGGACGTGGACGCCGACGACGTGCGGCCGCTCATCGAGATCGCGTACTGGTCCCCGTTCTTTGAAGTGCGCCGGGACGCCGCCGCGGCACTGGCCTCGCTCAGCAGGAACTGTACGTAGCTGTATTCTGAGATCAGATCCGGGGACTTAGATACTAACTCCGCTCTGCTCTGTTAGCCGCCAACCTGGAGCTCCTCTCGGAAGTCGGAACGCTGGGCGCGCTCATCTCGATGCTGAGCTCGTACCAGGACCGGCTGGACCCGAGCATCGCGCGCGACTGTGCCCAGGCGCTGGCCATGATGGCCAAGCTGCCGTCGGTCAAGATGAAGATCTTGCAGGCGTCCGACGGCCTCGACTGCGTCTTCTCGCTGCTGCACTCGGTGAACCTCAAGCTGCGACGCACAGCCTTTGAGATCGTGCACAACCTCGTGACGATCGACGAGCTGCGCGACGTGGTCGCCAAGCGTGAGGGCTTTGCGTTCATGCTCGAGTCCTGTACGTCCAAGGACTCGCGCTTAAGGTGCCTCGCAGCTGCGATCCTCAACCAGCTCGCCGCCTGTCGCGACAACCGGTTCCTGTTCTATCACTCGAGCACGCACTTTGAGACGCTGGCCGAGATTCTCCACGATCCGTACATGGAGAAGGACTTTGGGTTTCGCCGCGAGCTGCTGAGCTTTATCCATCTACTCGTGGCTGAAGAGGAGAACGGCAAGCGCTTTGTGGAATTGAATCTGATTCCGACGCTGCTGCTGATCCTCGACTCGCCCAAGACGAACCTGCAGATCTGCTTGCTTGTGGTCTCGATCCTGGAGTCGCTGGCGATCAACAAGAAGAACCACGCGGCGCTTGTGAATGCGAACGCGCTGCCTCGGATCGTCCAGCTCTGCTTCTGTCCGAATAGAGGACTGCCAATGGAAACTGGTGGTGGTGGGACTAGGAAGCCTAGGAATCATCATCACGGGATCATTGGACGCCGTCCGAGCTCGGCTGCGGCCTCGGTCAGTGGCTCAAGCCGTCGTGACGCCATCGCCCAGCGAGGCAAAGGACCTGGGATTGTGCTCAACATAAGCCCAACAGAGCCAACGCCTGATACAACAGCCACTGCCACCACTTCAGCCTCATCGAACATTGTGGTCTTGGTCCCCAGTGAGCTCAACACGATCTTGCGACCGGCGTTCGTGATCTTCTGCGAGATGGCCAAGAACCCGAGCAACCGCGAGCACGTGATCCGCTCCAAGCTCGTGGACTACATCGCGAGCCGCAACCTGTACGCGTCGTCGGACAAGCGCGTGCGCCGGTCGGTCATCACGCTGCTCACGTTCCTCATCTGCAAGGAGCGCGAGCGCGACCGCCAGCGCTCGAGCGAGCGGCAGAACTCGCTGCTCATCCACTCAGACACGGTCAAGCTCGAACTCGCCGAGCTGCCACAGCCCGCAACCGCCAAAAAGGAGCCGCACTCACTCGAGTCCGAGTACAAGCACTACATTGAGCTGCTCGCTAGGGGCGTCGTCAAGTGTCTCTTTGGCATCCTCAACGGCAACGACTTCAGCATGAAGGTGGACGCGATTGGCGCCATCGCACAGCTCACCGAGGACGAGAACTCGCGCATCACCATGTGCAAACCGCAATTGCTGCGCGCGCTCAGGGATTTCGCGTTCCATCCGCTCGTACAGACGCGGTACAACATTGCGCGCACGATCGCAAACTTCGCCGAGCGGCCCGAGAACATCTTGAAGCTCGTGGACGAAGGCGTCCTTGCGATCTTGGTCAAGTACGTCTGCCCCATTTCGCGCAACAACGAGGTTCTCTACGAGGCCACGCGCGCGATCGCCGCCATGTCCATGGTCCACGCGTCGCGCAACAAGCTCGTCGAGTGCGGCGTACTGGGCACGCTGCTGCAGTTCTGCAAGGCCTCGAGCACCTCGCCACGCGTGCATGCCCACGCGCTCACGGCGATCCGCAATCTGCGCCACGACGCCGCGGCGCTGCGCATCCAGGCGATCTACCGTGGCTGGGCCGTACGCGCGCAGTTTGCCCGCAGTATCTTCAACAGGAGGAAGCGGCTGCGCAAGATGACGTCTCTGCGCAAGCTCAACGTCGACAGCTCGCTCGTGTCGCTCATGGAGCGCCTCGTGACGGACTGACCAAGAGAGCCTAAGTGGGTTAGCTGGATCACAATGTTAGCTATTAACCTTCAAAGACATCGTTGGTAGCCCAATGAGACGGGCTTACTGGGCTAGGCTGAGCCTCGATCTCTAGAGCTTGTAC
Organism: Globisporangium okanoganense; assembly: GCA_023334035.1. NCBI lineage: Eukaryota > Oomycota > Peronosporomycetes > Pythiales > Pythiaceae > Globisporangium > Globisporangium okanoganense. Next base: position 4,209 of record JAASFY010001107.1, read on the forward strand.
TTGCGGATCTCGACTGGGAAGCGCACGTCGATGAGGCCCTTGATGCCGGCCGTCATGACCGAGTTTGGTGGCACGGGCCCCACGCCCTCGGGGGTGCCGGTGATGATCACGTCGCCCTCCTCGAGCGTCATGATGCGGCTCACGTGCGCGATCAGAAATGGAATCTTGTGCACCATGTCCGCCGTGTTGCCGTCCTGGCGGAGCTCGTCGTCGACCTAAAGAATGGCAATAGAGATGGTTCAGCATGAGGCTACTGTCACAAAGTATACACAGTATACACACAGTTGTACCTTGAGCCACATCTGGAGGTTGTGTGGGTTCGGCACGGCTTCCTTTGGGATAAAGTCGCTCACGGGCGTGAAGGTGTCAAAGCCCTTGGCCTGCGTCCACGGCAGGCCCGCCTTCTTCGCCTTGTCCTGTAGGTGGCGCGCCGTCATGTCGATCGCCAGGACCTAGTATACCCGTAGACACGCACAGCCAATGGACTTTGAGCTCAATGTATGTATACCGAACTATACATAGTAGAGCTCAGTCGTACGTATCCGGACACGTGATCCATGCTGTCCTTCTCGGCGATGTCGCGTCCACCCTTGCCAATCACGACCTACATATTGACAACATAATGCGCATAGTTAGTATACCATCACACTATACACATAGCTATACACATACGATAAAGCATTGTCACCCACGCCGAGCTCCACTTCGTGATGCACGTCGCCGATGCCCGGAGGGAGCAGGACGCTGCCGCCGTTGGTCACGTAGCTGTTCATAAATTATTCATAATTCATCCAGACGTTAGTGAGCACCTGCAACAGCACTATATAGAGAGTGTAGATAGTGTACCTGGTGGTGGGCTTGAGGAAGATCACGGGGTCCTTGGGGGCGCTCGTGGCGCCCATCTCGCGCGCGTGGGCCTCGTAGTTCTTGCCGATCGCGACGATCTTCTTGCTGCAGAGCACCCACATCCAGAGGGAGGCAGACGCAACAACATTAGCATCATCTGTGTAACCCACACAAGACGCTCTCAGCGTTTCTCTAGACAGACAGGCGTGTGCACGCACCCGACGCTCAGGAACTTGCGGCCGCTCATTCTGCTTCTCGTCGTTCGCTTCGTTGTTGTTGTGTGACGAAAAAAACACTCATCAGCATAGCTAGTCACTCAACTGAAAGAAGCATCGAGTTCACTTTTGTGACATGTGATTTTGTGACATGGCTACAAAGTTGCCCGTTTTGTATATTGGCGAAATGCATGAGATGGCTACACTTTCAGCTTGGTGCGGTTTTTGGTGGACTAACTGGAGGGACAGTGTGAGCCATGGAGACAGACACTGCAGCTCACTTTAGAGGCTTACTTGTACTAACAGTAAGTACAAGACTGAGAGAGTGAGGGGATGTTTGATCATTCAGCCTGCGCAGAGAGGTGGGTGGGTGGCTTCGCTGCTGGTGACGGAGCTAAGTCTGTGGCGTCGGACGGACGGAGCGAGAAAGGGTGACCTCAATCTCTTGAATTGAGCTCTTCGCACACACGAATCCATAGAAATGGTCCAGCCCCATGGATGTTTCCATCCCGACCACACGAGACGACCGACTAAGTTTTCTCCTCGTCCCCAAGCGTCTGTAGCGAATACTGTATTTGCAAACCAACCCAGTCAGTAGTCTCTACCGTCAGCGCTGAGCTGCTGACCACTCGATGTAGATTTTTTAAAGATATTTTCTCCCTGGTGCTGCTGCATTTCCACGATGACCCAAATTAAGAAACAGGAAACTGTTATCTGCGTCAACGATGAAATTTCCTTCAAACGTACGTGCTCCAGTGTCCGCCATCTATGGATCTACAAGATGAGAAAAATCCAATCGTCTTTGGCTACGAGCCTACCTCCTTAGTATCTCAGTTATATAGCCGCTGCTAGAAGGCAAGTGAACAATCTTGAGCAAGCTCACTCCCACTTTTGCTTTATCCTTCGCCCAGCAATACCCCAAGGACTTGAGCCAGTCGTCCACAAGTCACAGTACAGTCTGTACCTTGAAGCTCAAGAGAACGACATGGCGGAGAAGGTTAAGACCATGAACCTGCTGCTGTTTGTGGTGCTCTTCGCCCTCTCGTTGGACCCCACGACACCGCAGCAGAGCCCGTTCTCGACCACGATTTCGCCTAACGCGACCGCCAGTTCCGCAAGCGAAGATGCCGTGGAGCTCGGTCAAGCTAACGCCACCACCGCTACCTTTGACGCTCTGCAGTACTACCTCGCGGCCAACCAGCAGTACTATCGCCTGAGCAGCGGCGAGAACTGCCGGTTCAACAAGAAGATGACGTGCCCAGCGACCAAGCAGAAGGTCTGCGTCTTCTCGCTCCAGCCGCTCACATGCGCGGTCGACGCAGTGCGGACCATCGTCCTGGACGACGTGCTCCCGCTTGTGGAAAAGGTCATGAGCGCCGCGAGTGGTGGGAGCCTGGACTTTGTCATTGACTTTGCCGAGAAAGAGATCACGGACGTGTTCACCAAGTTCCAGTCGTGCCTGGGCGCACTCGACGGCTCGCAGCCCGACTGCAAGAGCATGAACACCGTGAAGAACTGCGCGAGCGCCGCCTCGTCGCTTCTTGCCTTGCCACCCGCGAGAGCCGCGCTCGCGAGGCTTAGCAGTAAGGTTCCCGCGTAGGCCGCACAGGCCACGGAAGCCGCAGAGAAGCTGGGCCTGCTGAAGACTGCGGCCGAGGACCAGTGTAAGAGTGGGTGCAGCACGAGCGGTGACTGCACGAGCGAGACGCTCGTGTACGTGCCGCCAAAGAACTATCAGTGTACCGAGATGTTCCTCGTGTCCACGACCGGCGACGTCTTTGGCGGCGTCACGCTGGGCGAGTGCGCCATGAACATGCAGGTGTACCTAGGCACTGCGACTGCTGGCGACTTTGAAACCTACGCCGATACCACCATGCGGAAGGAGTACTTCCCATCCGTTGGCTGCTTCGTGGCTTTAAACCAGACGGACTGCACGAGCGCCTACCAAACTCTCTTCACGAGCGACCTCAAGTTCGTGCAGTGCGTCAACCAGCTCGGCCAAATGCACGCGATCTCGAACTTTGAGCACCAAGTCAGCGGCCTTACGCCAACGCCCAAGACGGCAGCATCCAAGAGTACCGTGGACGTGCACGTACGAGTGCGAAAGGCCGAGCCACAGTTGGATTTGGCCCTGTCTATCAACTCTCATTTAGGTCGGTTAGTAGTGCCTAGGTCTCAAAGATCCACAATGTGTAAGCTGGTGGACAACCTCGCTCGTCACCATCCGTTCATTGTCCTCTCGGGTCCAGCACTGTTGCATCTCTGATCGTAATGTGCTTTAGGAAACTATCGCTCAACCTGTCGCTCTTGTATCCTCAGCGAGACGGCCTGCCTGGACCTCTGAAGAGTTGAATCGCTCCGACCAGAGCGGCCATTGTCGAGGCAGCGAGCATCAGAAACGCGCTGGGTGGTGTCGATAAGTGTCCACCGGCGTTCGGTTGTGTGCCCAGCGCCGTGTCCTTGGCGTGCTCCGAGTCCGGGATCTTGTAGACCTGGTTGACGCACCGCATGAACTTCTGCCCGGGGTACACGGACGAGTCGTACGCCTGCGCGCAGCTTTTCTGCTTCGGGTCGACGTAGCAGCCCATGTACGAGAAGAGCACCTTCATGCGCTGGTCCGAGTGCTTGGGTTGGGTCCCTACTCGCTCAGGGACGCGATATTAGGGTACATGGGCACGTTGAACGAGCACGTGTTGGGGGTCATGCCGCCATAGATCGTGGTTCCGTAGTCATTTTGAAGCGTATTGAAGATCTCGGTGCACGTGCAATTGGACGGGACTTTGTAGACCAGCGTGGGCTTGGCGCAGTCGCCCTCGCTGCAGCCGTTGCCACACTCGATATTGATCTGGGGCGACAGGAGCTCCATCTTACCCAGGGCCTTGGTCACGGCCTTGGCCTCCACGCCTGCGAGCTTCTTCAGCGCGACCTTGTCCGGGCCCGAGCCGACCATGGTCGTAACCGCGCTCACGCACGCCTTGAGGGTGTTGAGCTCGTTGCACGCCGGGACCTTGTCCGGCAGACCAGCCGCACAGGTCTTGAAGGCGTTGAACATGGTCCAGAACATGTCGTCCGCGAAATCGACGAGGAACGAGAGCTCCTCGGCGCTGAGGGTCTCGAGGACGTCGCCCACGAGCGACAGCAGATTGTCGAGCGCGATGGTGAATACCGCATCGAAGGAGCAGCCGACGAAGCCCACGGGGTTTATGCACACGGTCTCGCCCGTCGCGGGGCACTTGACACGGCCGACCAAGCAGCTCGCCTTGCTCTACCGGTTCAACTGCTCGTTGGCCGCGAGGTAGTACTGCAAAACGTCGGTGACCTCGATGGGCGCGAGCGCGTCGGCTTCGCTCGCCGTCTCGGTGCCGGCGTCCTTGTCACTTGTGTACACATTGCAAGGTGGGAATGGCTTGAACACGGCGGTCGTCGTCAGTAGCGCCACGAAAAGCAGACTGGCGAGTTGGCGAAGCCTCAGCATATTGTGTTCAACCCTGTGGTTGAGACTGGCTTGCTTGCTGGATGGATGAGGATGAATGAAGAAAGGATGGAAGGTTTTGCTCCGAGATGAAAATGGACTCCAAGTAGCTTCTAGAGGTTCACAGAGGCGGAGGTCAGTCGTCGTCTGTAGCGCTCGAAACGACCAGTGAGCGTGAGAAATGGATGCTCGAGTGTCTTTACATAGCACCCAGGCTCGGTAATTGGGGATGAAGGCGATCCAGAGATCCGTCCGAAAGCGGCTGCCCGCTTTCGCCTTTGCTCACAGAATGTCGTCCGAGACCAGCCAATTGATAAGAATAGGGCGAGACGAGAAAGTGGTCGGTCGCCAGGAGGAGAACACATTCGCGCAGGTCTGATAATGAAGACGATCGGTCAAGTGCAGCTCATGGATCAACAATATCTATTGCTCGGGTCAACTCAGTCCGCCAAGATCTGCCTTTGAAACTGGGACTCTGGATTTAGGGGTCTTCTCTGAGCTTTGATAGCTTGGTTTCATGTTGTCTCATTATTTAGTCAAGTCCACCAAGGTCCCAAAGAAAGTGTCTGGAGCTAGGAGGACGTCATGATCGAGGCTTCTGCAAGTGGTGATGGCGCTGTGAGCTCATGGCTTGCGACCGCATTGTTCGATGGCAGCTGCTGGGCTTGCTGGAGCACGCGCATGCGCTCGTGGAGCACCTTGGTCTCCAGCCGCACGCGTCGGCGCTCCGCCTCGAGCATCTCTTCATAGCTGGACCTGATCGAACACAATCAAGGTAAGTTAGCTGTAACACCGGCCAAGTCTACCAAGGAGAGAGGCAACCCACGTACGCGCTGTTTCGCTCTTTGCGAACAGCAGCGTTCTGGCTGACAGGAGGCGCTGGCGGCGGCGACAAAGTCCGCTCAAAACTCGTAAATGCCTGAGCATTCCCTTGTTGAATTGGTTGACCTGTTGGGAAGCATTCTGAGCCTTCTCTCATGGCGTCGAGCGCCCGCTCCTTGTTGATCTTTGCGATGCGGGCGTTCTCCAAGAAACACTGTCGGGCGTGGCTGTTTGCAGCCTGCTGAGCCTGCGTGGACTGGTGCTTCTGTGTCGGTCGCGCCTCTGAATGAGGTTGAAACCTGTGGTCGTGCCGCCCAGGCGCCATGCCAACATCATCGTCCTCCATAAACACTGCGGGCGCGGCCTTGTCCTTGTCCACACGCTCCTTGTTTCGTCGAGCAGCAGCCTGTGTGTGAGAGCAACAGCGAGATGAACAACAGCGATATGTAGTGATGTGACTGGCTTCGCCACCAATGTTCGACTCGATTTGGTGCGAACCTGATTCTCGAAGAAGATCTGCCGAGCAACATCATCACTTTGAGGCTGAAGCTTCTGATGCTGAAGCTTCGGATGCTGAAGCTGATACTGAGGCCTCGGCGGTTGGTCTTGAAAATGTTGTGGCTGGGCTTGCTGGTGCTGGACGCGATCCTCGTGATGCGCATTCGCAGGCTGGAACCACTCGCTCGGCACCACAACCGCTGCAGCTACTGATGCGGGTGCTCGTGGCTGATACTGAGCTGTTCGTTGCGGCTGGAAGACTTCTGTACGCTGGTGGGGCTCAGTACTGAGCCCCGCAGCGAATCGCTCCAGGCTCTTTGGCTGCTGGAAAGTGGCCACAGTCAGGATCTCAAACATGTGCTGCAGCACAAACTCGCTTCGCACTACGTCTCTTATATCAGGACGAATCTATAGTGAGAGACAGCAGACAAGTTGGTGTTAGGTCAGCCATACTATACAGTAGCAACAGCTCAAGACTCACGCGTGGGTCCTTTGTGAGCAGCGTTTTGACCATATCCTGGAACCCTTTAGAGTAGCAGGGCGACAATGGCGCGGGCTCTGCGTTCAGAATCTGATACACGACCGCGCCGATGGCTTTGCCGTTGAATGGTGGCGCGAAGGTCGCGAGCTCGTAGACCACGCAGCCGAGGCTCCAAACGTCGCTCTTGGTGTCGTACGGCTGGTCGTCCATGAGCTCAGGGGACCTAGACAGGTGACAGCTATTAGAGACTGGCTAAATAGACGTCAGGCCTGTCCAGACGCACATGTAGTAGGGCGTTCCGATGACAGTCTGAGCCGCGTCAAGTGAGTTTTGCAGCGTGCGCGAGACGCCAAAGTCGCTCACTTTGACGATCCCGTTCGCGTCCAGCAGTATATTCTACAACAGCAGCTCATACACATATTAGCCCAGTATCACTCAACTATACCTGGCTGAACGCGACGTACCTTTGGTTTGAGATCCCTAGCGATGACACACGAAGTTCAGAGTGAACTTAGTTCAAACCCAAGTGACCTGTGTGGCAAGGCGCGCGCGTCGTACCTGTGCAGGATCCGGTGGCTGTGCAAATACTCGAGCGCGAGCGCGATCTGAATGAAGACGCGCATGATCTCCACCTCGCTTATCACGCGCTGTCTATTTATCACATAGTGTCCTGTCAGCAGAGTCTCAGGCTCAGATAGATAGAGGACACTACGCACCAACCTGTCTTGGTACGAGCGCAGGTACGCGTCCAGGTCACCTCCGCTGGCGTACTCCATGATGATCGCCAGCTGACCACTGCGTGCGTCTTCCACGGTCTCGATACACTGTGTGATGTTGACGTGGCACATGCGCTTGAGCAGCTCCGCCTCGTGCTTGGCCTGCGCCAGCTGCAGCTGCGCATTTCCCCCGCGCGCGTGGTTGGACACTTTGGCTGCGAACAACCGGCTGTCGCGCAGCCGCTTGACGAGGAACACATCGCCGTACTGCCCGCTGCCCAGGAGCGACAGCGTCTCGTAGCCAGCGACCGCCATCATCACGTCGTTCATCTCTATTGTTGTTTTGAGGGACGAAAGGCCAAAAGTGTAGCCATGTATGCTACTTCTATGCTACTTCTGAAGTATTAAAAGGTATTTTAATTGACACGGCTGTCTATATGCATATTTACTCCCTAGTAGCATATTTAACGTACTGTATACGACAGAATAATCAGAGTTTCAATATTGTCTTGATGTATTATAGTGCCCCCCTCTTGAATGTGTACATAAATTGGACGACTAGTTTTTGTGTTTTATACCTAACTCGCTTATAAAGAGAGCCACATACAAACTTCCATATTAACGTGTTTGTTTCCAGCGGGATCGAGTCTTACATGCAGGGAGTCTCTTACAAAGAAGATCTTAGAGAGAGGGATGACTGTACTAAACTCTATGTCAGTTATTAAGTCACATAGTTTTCTACACTTTATTTTTGAGTGAGCAATCGGATTGAGCTGTGATCTTCAGAGGGCACGGGCTGGACACTTCCTGATACACTGCAAGAAACCGCAATTCAAA
>JAASFY010001108.1:0-12055 GCA_023334035.1 Globisporangium okanoganense
TGGGTGGTGGGGTGGTGGGTGCTCAATTTCAGCGAATGGGATCCTGTATTTCTGTATTTTTGACCAATCATAGTTTGCACACATCTTTTCCGGACATGCAGAGTGAATGCTGCACATATAATTCTCGGACAGAGTAGTATCGTATTATCATTGAAATTGTGCCAAACAGCTACGACACGACTTTGTGTAATCATACTAGCTTCCTTATCTTGCGACTCGATCTGTTGATACGAGAGCTGATGAAGTCGGGCGATTGTCGGATCCATTCGCGGGGGCTGTACCAATCCTTGGGAATCTCTTCTTCATTCAGTATCCCTACTGCGATAGCCATATTGAACTCAGCTAGGATCTCCTGGCTACGCAAGCGGAGTTGTCGTGCCTCGAACTTCAGCTCGTGTTGTCCTGCATCATACAGGGTGGCAAGTGTATCACGCACCTCGTAGTTTGTCGATAGCTGCTATTGTTGTTCAGCGTGTAGTTGTTGCTGCTGCTCGTACTCCGCGTCTGGGATTGCCTATCGGACCAATGAAAGCCAAGGTTATCGTCCCACCCAAGAGTGAAGAATCGCCGTCAGAGACAGATGACGATGACTCTGCCGACGACTACTGCCACACCGTACACAAGTCAACTGACGGTGGACGACCGTGGTCGTGTTGAGCGACATGGAGCACGAAGCCTTACTATGGAAGCGTCTCGAGCGTGATGAACGACTCTGTGGCGACGATGCATGATGATTGCTCTTTGCAGAATGGCTTCTAGCGGCATTAAGTCGTCTGTGAGCATCAAGGGGAATGAAACTACCAATAGAACAATTGAAATGCGTTCGAAGCTCCGAACGGACGTGAAGGAGCCGTTGTTTATAAAATCGCCTCTTCAGCTTGGGCGACCGACCACAGACACATCTACAATCCAAAATCCCAGCTCACGAGCACGCCTTCCAGCCAGCCACACAGGCAGATATATAGTGAGATCGCGCAAGCAAGCATGAGCGAGCTGCAGCTGATCGTCGAGCAGCTCAACAAGGAGCCGTTCCGCCTGGGGCTGACGCTCGTGGCCTTCGACGAGAAGAGCAACTTTGAGCTGCTGCAGATCCTCAACGAGGTCTTCACGGAGATTGACACCAAGCACCACGTGGACCTGCGCAACGAGGCGGACGAGCAGCGCGCGTACCGGTACCTCGAGTTCCTGCAGCTGCTCAAGTTCCCGCTGCCGCGCGAGATCGACAACTTCCGCGACGCGCTCATCCACGGCGACCGGCAGGTGCTCTACCCGATCCTGCACTGGGCGCTCAAGAACCTCTCGGGCCACAAGAAGCGCGCGTACCTGGGCCGGTTCCTCGCGCCGCTCAACGTACCCCAGGAGTACTTTGGCAATGAAAGTGCGTGTGTGTGTTTCATGAGCTGTGCTGGTGATTGTGTTACTGAATTGAGAGGTTCCAGCTGACGTGATTACGATATATTGTATCTCTCGCACAGCGCTCAATGGCATGTACGAGCACTACAAGCAGCTGCAGGAGCAGTTCAAGGCTGTGCACAAGGAGGTGGACCAGCTGCGCAGCTCCAAGACGCGGCCGGGCGAGCTGCGCAAGGAGATCACGCAGCTGGAGGAGGAGGCGCAGCAGCTGCAGGAGAAGATCGCCAACCTCAAGAAGAAAACTGCAAGCGAGAGTGGCTTCAAGGACATCCTCGAGGCCACGAGCGCGCTGCGCAAGGAGCAGGAGGATCAGGCCAAGCTCGCGGAGCGCAAGCGCGACCAGATGATGTCGCTCACGCTCGTGGAGAAGCGATCACGCGAGTGCGAGCAGCGGCTCATGGATCTGCGCGCGTCGCTGAGCCACGACACGCCGCCGGAGCAGCTCTTCGAGCACCTTAAGAGCCAGGTGGAGCGCAACCGAGACATTCTGCTAGTCAAGTTCCCGCACGAGTTCAAGCTCCAGCAGGAGAACCTGCAGCGGCTCGAGCGCGCGCTGAGCGAGCCGCCCAAGACCGAGGCCGACATCGCCGACATGGAGGACGAGATCGCGAGCCTCAAGAGCTCGATTCAGCACTTCCAGGCGCAGATCGCCGAGGTGCAGAAGAGCGCGGGCGACGACAAGCTCGGCGTCTACCGCAACCACGCGAGTGTGCAGATCAAGAAGCTCGCGGCCAAGGAGGACGAGCTCGACGCGCTGCGCACGGACAAGGCCAAGATGCTCAAGCAGATCGAGGAGCTCGAGGCCAAGATGTCGGAGCTCTCGGGCTCCAAGTTCATGAGCCGCGACGAGTTCAAGCAGTACGCCAACTCGCTGCGCAATAAGACGAACCAGTACAAGAAGGTTAAGGCCGAGCTGGCTGAGCTCACGGCCGAGAGCGTCGTACTGCACCGCACCGAGCAGCTCCTGAAGAGCAAGGACGCGGACCTGGACGGTTTTTTGAAGGACCTCGAGGCCAAGAAGGGTGTCTCGGGCTTCCTCGACACGCAGGAGAAGCTCGACAACATCTCGGAGATGAACGCGCAGGTGAACAAGATGAAGGGCGAGACGCTCGAGGAGATCTCGCGCATCGTGACGGACATCAACCAGACGCTCAAGGAGCGCAAGAACCAGCTCGCGCCGCAGATCAAGGAGCTGCGCGCCGTGCGCCAGCGGTACCAGGAGATGGAGCAGAGCTACTTGGAGAAGAAGGCCCAGTACGACAACACGGCCGTGGGCCTCGAGACCGAGCGCATCAAGCTCGAGCAGGAGTGCGGCGCGTTCCAGGAGGACTGCTTGCGCGAGGAGAGCCAGTACCACCTGCTGCACTGTCTGTTGCAGATCGAGCAGGGCAAGGTGGACAAGATTCAGCAGGAGATGGCCTTCGAGAAGGGCGACGGCCGGCTGCTGCGCGACATCAAGTCCTTCCAGGAGCTCTACAAGCACAAGGTCGCGCAGCAGGAGAGCCTCACCAAGGAGCTGCGCAAGCAGCAGAAGACGCTCAAGACCAACACGGCGGACCACAACGCGCAGCGCGAGCAGTTCGAAGGCCTCTTCAAGCTGCTCAGCTGCAAGGTGCGGCTCGCGGGGCGGGCGGCGGCGTCATTCGACGGAGTGGGCGGCAAGGGTGCCGAGCTCTTCGACGGCCACGCAGACATCGCCCAGTTCGAGAACGTCGGCGGCGCGAATGTCATGACCCTGGACGCGTGAGCATGTTGAAGAAAGAAGCTTATACAGTTTGTATTTTCTTTAAATCAGTAAATAGGAAGCGAGATGGCTACACTACGAGCGGGCCATTGTCGTCGGCATCTTCGATGTCCAGGAGCTGCTGCTCCAGCAGCGTGCGCTGCTTGTTGAAGCGCTGCGTGAGTTCCTGCTGCTCGCGGACGTATTGTTCGTGGAGTTCCTGCAGCTGCTGGCGGATGGAGCTCTTCGTGCTGGTCGTGAGCTCCAAATCGTCATTGCAATCTGCTGGCGGACGCACAGTCGACGCCTTCTTTAGCGAGTCGCCCTCGCGGCTCTGGCGAAAGTACTTCATGAACGACGGCTCCTCCGTGGTCTCTGCCTCACGCGTGACGTCGCTGTCGTCGTCGTCGTCGTCATCAAGAGACTTGAGCGTGGCGCTCTTTTCGGGCGACCCAACCGAGACCATCGTCCCAGAAGACGCATGCATGAATGGCGCTGGCGGTGGCATCCTCGCTGTTGCTGCTGGTGTCGTCACGGGCACCATCGTGCCGTACAGGGCACTCGTGTCTCGTCGCTCGCGGGCGTCAAAGTAGCTCTCGATGCCTGGCTCGTTTTCATTGTCGCTCCCGTTGCCGCAGAAGACCATCGTGCCGCAGTTGGACGCCGCATTGGTATCCATCCGACCCTCATCATTCTCGAGAAAGCGTCGCGAAGAAGAGGACGCAGCACTTGATGACGCCATCGAGTGGCTGCGCACCATGCTTCCGCCGCTCCTGAGCATTGTGCTCACGTTGGCGATCGAGAGCGAGCCGTCGAGCCGGCCCGTGGCCGCATTGCGGTACTCGTACTCGTCCTGGAGGTTCACTTCGCGCGCCTCGGCCACAAGCTCGAGGCTCTGGTCCACGAGCTCCTGGAGGATCGCGAGCCCGCTCTCAGCACCATTCTGCTCGATCTTGTCGACCTCGCGCTTGATGAACGGGTGGCGCAGCAGCTCTTCGGCCGATGGGCGCAGCTGCGGGTCCTTTTGCAGACACGTGGCGATGAAGTCGTTGAGCAGCGGCGAGAAGTGCTCAGGCGCCTTGAGCGTGGGTGATGGGCGGTTCGGGATCATGAAGATCGCGCGCATCGGGTGCATCTGCGAGAGCGGCGGCTCGCCCTCGGCCATCTCGATCGCCGTGATACCCAACGACCAGATGTCGGCCTTGCCGTCGTACTGGGACTCCTGGATCACCTCGGGTGCCATCCAGAAGGGCGTACCGATCACGGTTTTGCGCTTGTTGATCGTGTTGGTGAGCTGCGCCGAGACGCCAAAGTCCGCGAGCTTGGCCACGCCATTGGACGCTAGCAGGATGTTGCCGGCCTTGATGTCGCGGTGGATACTGCGGTTCGCGTGCAGGTACGCGAGCCCCTTGGTCACGTTGGCGCAAACGGCAGCGATCTCGCGCTCGCCCAGGCACCGGCGGCGCAGCTCGATGAGGTCCGAGATCGAGCCGGCGGCGCAGTATTCCATGGAGATCCAGATCTGTCCGTCATAGAGAAAGCTGCCGTAGTACTGCACCACGAACGGGCTCGTGCACTTCTCGAGGATCTTGATCTCCTTGGTGAGCTCGTAAAAGTCCTTCTCGTCGTTCTCCATCGACACGACCTTCAGCGCTACGACGTCCGCGGTGTCCTTCGCCACGGCCTTGTAGACCTTGCCATAGGACCTATGAGTACGCATTATCACAAGGTTTTAGATACAACTGGGAAGGTCAGACTCACTCAAAAGCATTCCAGACACTCACCCTTCGCCAAGACGCTCCAGCACTTCAAACACGTCTTCGGGGTTTTCGTTTCGTTGGATGGAGCTCATGGTGATGTTCGGACTTTCTCACGCCCACGACCCAGCAAAGCTACTTCGATTGCCTGTGTCTGCACAGGAACGTGGCGGCAGATTGAGCTTTGGCGACCTGCTTGATGAGCAAGAACAGAGAGAACCAACTCCAAGAGATCAAGAGAGCGCGCATAAGACTCGGGAACGCTGGCATCTTCAAAAATTTCACAGCGACAGGAATAGCCGTCCCCTCGCTCTCTATTTTCGGTCCTGTACATGAGCAAGGCGATACGACAGGATAAGAAGCTCATGAAGAAGGAAAGGCCCAGATAGACGACACGCACTCGACACACAAAGCTTTCCGGTTGATCTGTATTGTACAAGACACGAGAGGGTCACAACAACAAACTGGCGGATAACTCAGGCGAGAGCAGCACTTACGCGTCAAACACCAGGCAGCTCCCACCTTTTTCCTTCTTCTCTCGCGGCTCTTTCTCTAGATCTCCCTCTACGCATGGGAGCGAGAATATCATAAAAACGCAATCTCTTCTTCTGTGCAAACTCCTTCTCCACTCGTCTTTCACTTCTTGACTCACTCGACACAGGGTTTCTTCTACGATGCGCTGATGCCCTCCCTAGAAATCACAATTTTTACACAAGAAGAGAAATTGTCAGTCAACACTTTCCACCACAATCACCAATTTCCAACAACTCACTTTCGGAAAGCTTCGGCGATGCGGTACGAGTCGAAGGTGCAGTGGATGCTCACGATGCTGCCGCCGCTCATACTTAGAATGTCGCACGACTCCTCCGTCACGGTCTGGCTGTTGCGCAGGATGCGGAACGTCGTGGATGTCATCACCACGGCCGTCTCCTCGTCCTCATCCACCACGATGCGCAACACACGACCGGAGCTGCGCTCGACCGTCTCGTCGCGGATCTTCCAGTAGTCGCACAGCCGCTTGTAGCCATGGAACTCGCCCCAGTACGGCACGCAGTCCGGCAGGTTGGAACTCAGCACACAGGCCTCGGCCACAGGGTCGATCTTCTCCTCCATCCAGAAGGACGCTGGTGCCTCGAGCGGCGTCGAGAATTTGAGGTTCGGTCCAAAGAGGTTCTTGTAGAACTCCACAACGAGCTCCTTCATCTCCGACTTGTTCCACTTCTGCGCGCTCACGCCGCCACTGCCGTAGAGCTTGCTGCTACAGTTGGACGACGAGCTGCTGTTGTTGCTGCTGTGGTGGTGCGCGTCCTCGCCCAGCAGCGAGAGGCGCTTGCTGCTCAGCGGCTGCGGGTTCGCCGCGCTCACGCACACAAGGATCTCCGTAAGCCACACAAGGCGCGTGTCAATCGAGTCCACGAGCACCATGAACGCGCCGTGGCCCTGCGTGTTGATCTGGAAGCCGTACACACTGTGGTGGCCGTTCGCGTGCACGGGGATGCCCTCCGAGACGCTGAGCGGGCGGGCCGTGCCGCGCACATACGTGCGGTCCTTGGCGTGCGCCTCGCTGATGTAGTAGCTTAGTGAGCCCTCGAGACGATTCAACACAAAGTAGTAGCGCTCCCACACATGGCGCTGGCCCGTCTCGGGGAACTTGTTCTTGTACATGTACCCGGACGTGAGCACATTCATCGTCGTCGTGCTCTTGTCACCAGATGACGAGTGGTGCGCCGCAGACACGGGCACGTCCAACACGAGCACACCGGCGTCGTGGTGCACGAGCTTGGTCACATCCTCGCCGCGCGACGTGTCGACGACGAGCACATCGGTCTGGCGCGGCGCCATGGGCTGGCTCGCGAACGGCTCGTTGCTCAGAGCCAGCAGCTTCTTCTCGGCCTTGTCGCTGTGGTGGTTGGCCACCCACGAGTTGCGCAGCTTCTTGAACACGTTGTTCCAGGCGAACGAGCCACGCTGGGGCGGTTGGTTAGACTGCGGCGATGAGCTGTCTCCCTGGGCACCGTTCTGCTGCGGCGACGGCGTCTTCTCGGGCACCTTGATCACCGAGCCGAGACGCATCGGGCTCTTGAACACAGGCGACTGCAGTACCTGCTTGAAGTAGTGCGTCGACTTGCGCGGCGTCTCCTTCTCTGGCTCCTTCGGCGACGACTCCTTATCCGAGTGTTCGGACTTGCGCGCAGACGATGAGCGACCACCGTTGGTACTCGACTCGGCACAAGGAGGCGACGTCGGGCTTTCGGCCTTCTCAGGTTCGCTCGTGGTCGGACTCGTTTGCTTGTCGTTGATGGCGATGTGCTCGTCCTCGGCTGGGTCCGAAGCGCGGTCTTCCGGTACTGAAGTGATAGCCGCAGCCGTCGCGGGACTCGTCGTCGGTGGCGAACCCGAAGCCGCGACAGACTCTCTCTCCTGCAACACAGAGCTGCGGCGGTTAACCTCGTCGGACGCGCGCTTGGCGTCCGAGTTTCGCTTGCCGTCGCTCTTGCTGCTCGAGCGGCGGCCCGTGAGCTTGGACCAGGCCGAGTTGCGCTTGCAGTGGAAGAGCACCTGCGCGTTGTTCTGCGACGGCGCGTTGGACGCGAACACCTCGTCGATCACGTCGTGGATGATCGCCGAGTAGATGCGCAGCGTCGGGATCTCGATCTTGGCCTTGAGGATCAGGTCAATGACCGTATCGCATAGGTCGTCATCCACAACCTCCACGCCAAAGAGGTCCTTGGTCAGTGGACAGTTCTTCGCGCGCGTGCCGTCGACGTCACGCAGGATGAACGAGATCGCCGGCACCACATGGATCAGCAGCATGTCAAACTTGGAGCGCTTCTCCAATATCCGAAAGTACGTCGCAATGAGGTTGCTTTCGTGAAGCTGCTCGTTCACGTCCTCGTCGTTGAGCGCTACGAGCGCATGCAGGTACTTGGCCAGCGAGATCTCGATCGACGGCGCGAGGCCTTTATCAAAATTCGCGACAAAATCGTCCGTGGTAGTGCGCGCAATGCTAAGCACGCTCGCCCACAACGCGTTGCTGTGACCCAATGACGACAGGTTGTACATGGACGTCTCGGTGGACGACTCACGTGGCGAGCTCGCAAACTGGTCAGCCGACCAATTGCTGCCGTAGCCAAACGACGAGCCGCGGCCCTGCTGCGCATCGTCGTTCTGGTTGCTCTCGCCGTCCAGACCGCCGTCCACGTAGTACTTTGCGCACAGCAGCAGCAGCTCCGTCGCCATGTGGATATTTAACGCTACGCAATAAATAAATCAGAAACATTGTCAGTATCCAGAAACCAATTTCCACAAATTTCACAATAGATATCAAACAAATACTCACAGCTGGAGGCCTCGCCGATCTTGTTCTCTCGGAGCACCACGAGCTCCTGGTGCGCGTTGCGGAAGAGCTCTTCGATGATCTCCGGGTGCTTGCCGAGCTCCTCGAGCAGCATGTACTGCAGAAAGTTGTGGTAGCCGTGCGTCATCGACTCAAAGCCGCGGATCGTACCGAACTGGTCGCGCACAAAGTACTTGGAGAGGTACACACCACCTTCGCGGCGGCAGAACGAGCCCAGACGGTCGGCCTGGTTCGCCTGCAGCATGTCGACGATCAGGTGCGACGTGTTTTCGACCAGCAGCGGATTCTGCGGATTCGCGAGCTCCACACGCGTGCCCTCGGCGAGCAGCGGCGCGACGATCTCCATGGCGTCGTTGCGGCCCGTGATCGGGTGCACGCTCTCGTAGGACTGCAGGATGAGCGTGAGCATGTACTTGATCGTGTTCGAGTAGAGATGTGGCACGACGGTCGGCAGGAAGCGGCGCAGCACGTTGGGCACGTAGCCCTCCTCTAGGCAGAAGCCGTCGTGCAGACGCACGAGCGCCTTGCTGAAGAACAGCAGCTGCATCTCGTCCAGCGGCTGCGGGTTGTCGAAGATCGAGTAGAGCTGCTCCCACTTGGCAATGTCCGCGGGCTCCTGGCAGCCAAACACGGCGTTCGTGGCCGTGGATCCGGACGACGAGTCGGACGAGAACGATTCGTACAGGTCCTCCTCGCCCGTGTAGAGCTTCATGATGATCTCTGAGCACACAAAGTGCTTCTTGTAGTAGCCGTACTCTTCATGCGGCTCGCCGCCGAACACGGGCGGCGTGATGAACTCGGCCAGCACAGCCTTGACGATCTGCGGCTGCATGAGCCACAGGCGGATGTCCGAGTCCGTGTCTTCAAGAATCTCGAGGATCGGGTCGATGCCCATGTCCAGGAACGCCGCGAGACTCATGGTCTTGTGGTGGATCGACGCGCCGAAGAGCTGGTCGTCCGGGTACGACTGCAGCGAGCGGCGGCGGTACGTGTCGGCGTCGTCGAGGAATTTGGACAAGCTGCCGGAGCGGCCGCCGCGGTTCGTGATTACCTCCATCTCGTTCACCGAGTACGAGATCGTGGTCGGCACGTGGCTCTGCTTCTCGTGCGCGCTGCTGCGCTCAGCGTAAAAGTCCTGGAGCTCGTGCTCGAGCGTATCGTCCTCGTCCTCCTCGTCGTTTTCCTGGCGGGCGTCTGCAAAGTTGTCGTCGTCGTCGTCGCTCACCGTGATCACGAGGTCCGAGAGGTCCAGCGGGCGGTCCATGTCGTCGTCTCGCGCGGCTTCCGAGGCGGCGGCAAATGTGGCAGCGATGCTCAGCTGCTCCAGCGCCGTCGGCACCACAATCGTCGTCGCCTCGACCGCAATGGTCTCTGTAGTCACCGTAGCCGTCGCCTCAATTGCCACATTTTCAGATGCCACAGTCTCAACAGCGCTGGCGGCCGTCGTCACGGTCTGCGTCATCTCCTCCACGACAGCGGTCACCACCGCCTCGGTCTTCGTCTTCTCGTCGTGCGCGTCATCAGCAGCCTCACTGATGTTGTCGTTCTGTTGCTCTTCGCTTTCATTGCTCACAGCCAGTGCCTCGTGTTCCTTCTTCACGTCCGCTACGTTGCTGTTGTTGCTGCCACTGATGGGGCTCTCGGGCTTGCGCAGGAGCGCGTCGCTGCACTGGTTGTCCACCACGACCTCCATGGCGCGGCCTGGAGAGACAGGGGGAAAGGAGAGAGGGAGGGGGCGGAGTCAAATGGCTTGCTTCCTTCCGTCCGTCCGAGCAGGCTTGTGCGATTACGACGGCACGCACGCACCCACGCTTTTGCTTTGCTTTCGAGCTCGTTGCGCAAAGACTGGGGGCGCGGGAGAGCTGAGAGGAGCAAAGGATTGAGGCAACATGATTGGCTGAAATGACGGTATAAAAAGCTATGTGATTCGCTGAAAAGGAGGGTCGTCCTCAACTTTCTTTCCTTTTTTTCTCCTCCTCACTCTTGAGACAACTGGCTTCACAGCAAAGTGGTCCACACTATTATACATTCACTGCGAGCTGGACGCGAAAGATTAGTCTTGAAGTGACGATTCACAAAATCAAAAGTGTCAATCAGATGCGGACGTGCGGGCCGTTTCCCCGGCAGCGAGCTCTGCGAAAAATCGGACTCGAACGCCGGGTCCTTCATCGCGCGTGAGCTGGCCGTGCACATGCAGATGTCTGGCACGAGCACGGCCATGGTCTCGGCACTGCTCATGTGGCAGCACGGGTACCAAACCCAGTCGCGTGTCCACTGACTCGTGAAGGAGCTCGCAATCCATAAAGCTCACTTGGCACACGTCGCAGACCATGCGATCGCGGATCACGCGCTCTCGGTGCTCAACGTCGACGCGCTGCAGAACGGCGTGCTCGTGTCGCAGCTCGAGTTTCCTACGCATGCACTGGAAATGGGTTTCTTTCTAAACCACGTGCTGCACGTGATCCTGCCCGAGATGGCGATCGCCAGCGTCATCGACTCGCTGCTGCGTGAGACGATGGCCTCAGCAACGACTGAACTGGTGACCATTACGGTCGAGGCCATTGAGGAGAAGACGCTTATGATGTGGCACTTCCTGCGCCACGACGACGTCGACCTCTCGGCGCGCATCGCAGTTTTCATCACTGCTCAGGCGCCTGCGTGTCTGTCAGTCACAGACAAGGATGTTTTGGCGGTGGACATGAAGCTCTGGAAGGCGTCGAGGCTCGTGGGCTTTGTGACTCTCGCTCCACTGGCCATTCGTGGACTCACTCTGGCTCTGCTCGCAGGGGCTCTGGAGCCCCAATGCCAGTGATGAAGCTACGTCTGAAGAGTACACGGCGCGCGAGGTCGTGCGCCGCGTGCGCTCTTCCACACCGAGGCGTTTTGCAGCGAGAGCATCCAGCAGTCGCTCGACTTCCTGGCCGAGAGAGGACTCATTGGTGAGTGTCCATGCAAGATGGACGCTCGCACGCGATCCAGTTCTGCAAGGAGGACGATCGCAAGGAGGACTTTCTGCAGTCGTTCGTGGACGAAGTAGACGGCTGGCGGCGGCCGACCACAAGGCTCTAGACCCAGCACGCGGTGACACCCGCGAATCTTACACAAGCGATCGCGATGGCGCTGCTCACGAGTGCGGACCTGTCGAAGAGCTTCAGTGGCGTGTACGATGCGTGGGTGGCGCCTGTGGTGGTGGGCTGCGAAGCTATTGAATACGAATATAAATATGACTGCGTATGTTGCTTATACAAAGAGAGAGTGGATAGTTTGATGAGAAATAGACAATTGTCTTTATAATTCAAGGGCAGTGTGAAGAAATGGAATGGACACATGATTGGCATGGCTGATTGGCATTTGGAATTGAAAAGAGCTGCTTGGGAAGCAAATTTGATTGCCATTTCTTTTCTTGCGAGACTTTTGAGAAGAAGAAAAAATGTTATCCGGATAGCTCGTCCAGAGAGGAGCACAGGATTGAGGGCTAGGGCTTCGTCCTCCAGCATTGTGCATTGTGCATTGTGCATTGTGATTTTTACTAATAAAAGCCAATTTTTTCTATTTTTCTGCGATGATGATTGGTCGGAATTCTCGCTCTCATTCCATAATTTTGCATTCCCTCTTTGAGCAACTGTCAGTAATGTATGCTGGAGCATGCATTTTTTCTTCCGCAATACACTCCGCGCCAAGTCTTTTCGCACACTACCTTTTTGCTCATATCTCCGTCAGTTTTTGGAATTGACGCGTGCTGTTTGGATATGTGTTTCCTATTACATAGCTGAATGTCCCCAATGCGCAAAACTGCGCTAAAAA
>JAASFY010001109.1:0-12055 GCA_023334035.1 Globisporangium okanoganense
TCAGGCGACAAGCGATTGGCAAAGTGGTGCTCTAAGAACACGAGAGAGAGACGAATTCCACCATCCTAGAAGCAAAAACTTAGTCAGTAAAAAATGCCAAAATATAATTGAAATCGACAATAGTGAATGCTGCTTACCTTTCGAATTTGCGTGAATTTCCATCTTTGTTTCGCTGCAAATGGCTCGAATTTCTGGCCACGTCCGCTTCCAAAGCCACACCGCCCCGCTTGGTTTTCTTGTACAGCCGAGGCTTGTTTGGCAGGCGTCATTTTGAAAACAACGAAAGGAGTGTAGCGCACCCCGTCAGAGTCACCGAGCAGCACGACTGTTGCTCTCTCCTTTGAAGCACCTTCACACTTGACCCAGACAGTCTTTTGTCCCTTCGAGTTGAGCGTCTTTTTTGGCACGTACTCGAAAAATACGGCTATCAATGGCAGATCACAATAGAATAACACATCAACGTTGTTAAAAGCTGTTCATTTATAATAAAGAGAGAAAAACAAGGCACAAAACCTGTCTGGTCCGCGTTAAAAACGCGACTAATTCCAAGCTCGCGGACGGTCATCTCCACCTCGATAGCAAAAGCCTGCGCGACTGCGTCGATGTCTTCGGGGCTCGTCTGCCCTTGCCTCGTCGAGGACCGCATGCTGAACTTGTGTCTCGCCTTGAATCCAGTGATCCAGCTGTCCGACGCGCTGAAGTCTTGAACGGACGCGGCAGTCGCGACCTCTCTGGCCCTGAAGGCAAGCATGCGCGGCGACACAGGGACGCCTTCTGCTCGCAGATCGTTCACCTACAAAACAACTTTTCTCTCCATTGCAGGAGGGAGAACAGTGCCGATCCCTACCGCTCTTACCTTCCGATGGGCTCCTTTGTGCTGCTTGGCGGCGGCCTGGAATTTGGTGTCTTCTCTCTTCCAGCGCTGGATTTGTGTTCGCTTTGACTGGTAAGGGCCGCTGGCGAGCGCGCCGTAGAAGTGCTCGATGGTGGCGCGCATGTCTGCGTTCTTGAGGAACGCCAACACGCACAGCTTGTTGTCAATAGTCACGGCCTTGAGCGTGTACAGGCGCGTGTGCCGGCCCTTACCCCCCTGCCGCGGCCTGCCGACTGGACGTTGCCTGGCCATCGCGGAAATGGCAAGCTGGTGGCTGAGCGACCGCGTATTTTACTCGCGTTTGCGTCCTGTATTTCTCAACATACGAAATCGTACTTAAGAAATAGTTGATAATGATTGGCTCATTCGATGGAGTATCTCTTAAGCCGGTGTATCGCTCTACATGCAAAATACGGTATTGTGGTTTTCACTTATTTTGCCCCCTGATTTAGCTCATTATATCTGAGTCACTTTTGCGTAAATCAGAGTCAATTTTCGGGATGGGTCGTTGAAATTAGGGTTTCTGGGTGATTCAGCCCTGTTTTGCCTTCAGACTCAACAACTTACGTGAAAACTTTTGCGGGGAAACAGGTCACTGCACTTCTATGCCTGGAGCTGCTCGTATATTAGTCAAGTGAATGTGATGGAAGTGATATAGTTCGTTGTTTGCGATGCATTGTTATCTGTGAGACTTTGAAGGACGTTGAATGGGAGAACTCCATCTTTGCGAATGAAAAGAGCATCAGAAATGGACATGCGGTTCGCTCCGTTTTGCCGTATACTGCAGCAAAACGGAGCCATGTTTGATATATTGTGATCGCCATTTTTTGCCCATTGGAAAAGTGGTCTAAATAAAGGTTGATTTGTGTTCATTAAATGGCATATCATCCAAAGAGCAGGGTACAAATTAGGATAAACGGAACTAAAGAGGGGTGGTCATTTTTTGTACTGAACGTCAACTCTAATTAGGGCGACCCTCGTGCACTAACTGTCTTTCATCCCGTCAGCGTGTGCTTGCATTACCAACGACTCTAATTTAGCGCTTAATCGGTCAGTTTGCCCATGGTCAAATGGGCAGTCGGGCAGTATTAGACGTAAAAGCCGCTCCTGCGGGTTTTGCAGCATGCAAATAAATAGGGGCTGAAATAGTGGTACTTGTGTTTATTAAGGGGATCAGCTTGTTTAATAAGGGTGAGTTAAGCGCTAAACACGCCGATTTACAATCCAAGTGGACAAAATGAACGGTTGCCACAATAGATGACCTGAATTCTAAATAGGGGTCCGATATAATATATATCGGGGTGCTTCGCTATATCTGACCCATGAAATCGGATATATTGGCCTGCGGTTTGCCAAAAAATGTGAAGCCCATAATATCTGGGACAGCTGGCATTGCGAAAGCTAAGAAGCTGCTGGAGACTTTCCCAATTGAGCAATTGAGCGTCACAACTGAGAATTTCATGTTTGGAAACATTCTGATTCTGAAATTTGAGCGATGCTTTTGCAAAAAATCAAGACCGTTTCCTCATATTTGAAAAAGATGAAAATGGATTCATCAACGTTGCAGAAAGCATCCATTATCTAATTGGCTCAAAATGCATATTTTTCAATATTATTCAATAAGCTGTCGAGAATAGCGCTACCTTCGGCACACCTACACACACGAGACACTAGCCACCTCAAAAGCTCAGCATTTCTGAACAAACAAGATGGCGCTGAGCAAACCAATGGAGATGCTGGCAGCCGCGACCGCCGCCGGCGTGGGCGGCTTCGTCGCCACCAGCGTGCTGTACCCACTGGACACGCTCAAGACGCGCATGCAGTCGGGCGCAAAGGTGGACTCCGCTGATGATGACGGCGGCAAGAAGGACAAGTCGAATCCCGGCGACCACTTCGCGGCGGTCAAGTCGCTCTACCGGGGCATCCAGTACAAGACAGCGGAGTCCTCGGTCTCCAAGTTCCTCTACTTCTACGCCTACACGATGCTCGCGCAGGTGGTGGCGCCCAAGGATGGCAAGCCCATCGGCACGGCCACGAACCTGCTCATCGGGTACCTGAGCGAGTTCGCGCACCTGCCCCTGACGCTGCCCATGGAGGTGATCGCCACGCGACTGCAGACGAGCGCGGGCGGTGGCGGCGGCGTGCTGCAGATCGTCAAGAGCGTGCTTGAGGAGAGCGGCGCGCGCGGCTTCTACAAGGGCTTCCAGGCGTACTTTGTGCTCTGCCTGCAGCCAGCGATCCAGTACACGGTCTTCGAGCGCGCCAAGGAGCTCTACCTGCGCCGCTTCAAGCAGGCGTCCAAGTCGCTCGGCGCTCTCGAGGTGCGTAAGAGTTGCACAGCATGTGCGCTCGTATGGCAATTGCATAATATCTCACTGTATCTGCATTTCTGTTTGCTGGTATTGCGAATCACAGGCTTTCGTGCTCGGGGCGCTCGCCCGCTCCGTGGCGACGCTGCTGCTGTTCCCGTACATCCGAGCGAAGGTGATCGTGCAGTCGAAGAAGAGGCAAAAGGCCGCGAGCGCAGATCTCGATAAGGTGGCGCCTGAGGAAGGCATCGTCGCCACGCTGCAGCGCGTGTACAAGGACGAGGGTGCGCTGTCGCTCTACCGCGGCCTCGGCCCGGAGCTCACCAAGGTACGGATAATACAAGTTGCTCCGTTGTGGGCAAGTATACTGAGCGTATGTGTTGATTTTGCTATTACAGGGAGCGCTGTCGAGCGCGTTCATGCTCATGATCAAGGAGAAGATCCAGATGTACATCACGCTGCTGCTGATCGTCACCAAGTCATCTGCTGCCTAAGGAGAAAACATGGCAAAACAGTGAGCTGCTGGCGTGGGACCGCACTGTATGTAGAGACGAAGGACCCATGCCGACGTCCGTGTATCTACGGTATCGACAAGAGAGAGGGAAGGACACAACAAGAGATGTTGCAGGACGTGATGCACTTGCGCATGCTGGTGCTAAATTGTTTTTTGTCATTGGATACAGATATTGGCGCTGTCGTGTAATGCTCGCTTTCTTGTTGTTTGTTCAATGAATACCAAGGCACGCAGCAGCATCACCAAGAACTCAAGCGGCATGGACCAACGGCGATATAGAACTCTAGTAGAAAAAAATCACCAACGACATCACAGGGTTAGAGGCAATGGAAGAGAGGCCCACCCTATTTAGCACATTATTAGTATAGGAACATCTAAAGCCCACGGGTTAAATAGATTTCTTTCTCTCTTCTTGTTGTTTGTTGTGCTCCCATTGAGCAAAACTAGTCGGCGGTTTCTTCGGTCTCTGGAAAGAGTGCGAGGTGTCCAGTAACAGTTGCTTTGCAAGGATTTAAACCAGCAAGCAGCAGCCACCAATCTGAGCGGGGGACACACTGGCGTTGGCTGACAGACACACAAGTGGGTGCTTCCCGCGTGAACGGCTTGTTGATACATTTGTCGAAGCAACAACCAATGTTAAAAATGGCCATTAATAAAAACTAAAATCAGAGCAACGACACTTTTCAGCAACACAGCAACAACATGCTGTGATTGCTGGCCGATAGCCAGCCGCATATTCAGACATACCGTCTGGAGTCTGGAGGCAAACATGCGCACCGGACAAGTGCATCGTGGATGGGCGGAGCTGCCAATCTGCCTCTGTGTACATTCGAGAGAGTCAGACAAGCTGCAAAATTGCAATGATTAGAGCCGAGTTTGCAAAAAACAGCCTTTTGTGAATTTCAGTTTATCCTGAAGGTGCATATTTGGATAGTGCATGGAAGTTTTTTGCATACTTGACACAAAGAAAAGTCATGTCTACTGTCTCCAGATTTACGGCACGAGCATATTCTGGTAGCGCATATATGCATATAAGGAGACTATTCAGCGATTGACAGATTACGCCGACAAAATCCGCTTTTTCACCCAGCCCTTTCTGAAACTTTTACAAGTTTTGTTGAGGTTTTTTTGCTTAACAAGTTTGCCGACCGCTCATTTTTTAGGGAATGACCCTGTTAAAACTAGATTCGACTTTATACTAAGGTTTGTATATCAGAATTCACAAATGACCGATCAGAATTCTACCAGTGACAGATAACCTAACATATGTTTAAGAATTTTACATACAAACAAATTGATACAAATCTAAACCAGCTGTCGAAGTTTAATTATTTGGCCAAACCAAGAGCAGCACAAAAATGATCAAATTGATCGAGTCATCACTTTCCAACGAATCACATTCGGGGGGCGAAGGGGGAAAACGGGCTCTTCGCGCTTGTTTTTTGTGTCTTTTGCTCGTTGCTTTGCTTGCTTGCTTTTTTTGTGTTTGCTTGCATCTTCGATAGTTAACGGACGGACAACAGCGCCGTCGTGTGGGTGGCGCCTGCCTGGGAAAAGAAAGAAGAAAGAAGCGAAGAAACCCGCAGAAGCAGCGGCCACAACAACAGCACCAACAGCAGCACCACAAGTGGAGAAACAGGAGACTTGCGCGCGCGCAAGTGTGTGAGAGAAAGTGTGTGTTGTGCCTGTGCGTGAAGCAAGCAAACAAGCAAACAGGTCCAGCAACAGCAACAAACACAGGTCGCGTCCGCAAGCTCAACAAGTCCAACAAGCACACCTCCAACAAACAAAACAAACAAGCAAGCATGTGCTGGTGGTGTTGCATGCGCGTGCTCGAGAAATGTCTGCCGCGCAACGACATTGTGCGCGAGCTCGCGCCCTATCTGCAGCACGTGCACCGCGACGACGGCCTGGACGACGAGAGCCGCCGCGGGGACGCGTGGGGGCGGCCCGGGTCCCCTCGCGGCGGCGGCGACTTCGTGTCCTACAACGACGACAAGAACTCGGCCACGTCTAGCGACTCGTTCCGGCAGAACCCGAACTTGTACCCGATCCACAACAACCGTGCAAGTCTCGACGACGACCGCGCGCTCACGGACGCCAAGCAGCAGCAGGCCCTCAAGCCCGTGGGCGGCCACAACGACGTGCGCGTGAGTCTCGGCGACGCGCCCAGTATGCTTCCGGACGGCCCGGGCAGCGCGAGAGCGGCCGCGGCCGCCGCCTGTAACGGTGCGCTAACAACCGTCCAGCAACAACAGCAACAACAATTGTTGTTGCGCGAACTCAAGCAACAGCGCCAGCGCATGTGCGACCGCTATAGCAACAGCCCAACGCTGCAACCAATGACCTACACGTCCGCATTCGCGGCCAACCTGCCGCGCACGTTCCTGCCGCCGATCGACAGCGCCGGCAGCAAGACATCGTCGACCGAGTCCACGTCCGAGTTCAGCGCCGCTGCGTCGTCGTCGTCCCACTTGACGGCGTCCAACTCGTCGTCGTCGCAGATGCAGAAGAAGGCGTCCGTGGCCAAGATCAAGACGGACCTGGGGGACCTCGTGCCCGTGCGCTGGGACAAGGTCGTGCTCGTCCAGGTCTCGGTCCAGGGCTTCCGCGAGATGGTGCTCCAGGCCAAGGACCTCATGGAGGACGCCAAGCTGCTCTACGAACACACGGTGCTCTCGCGGCTGTCGTCCGAGTACTCGGGCCAGGAGATTTTGAGCCACACGCGCTCGGGCCTCTTCGTGATCGCGTTCCAGTCCGAGTTCCACGCGGCCAAGTGGTGCCTGTCGCTCCAGCTGAGCTTGGTGTACGCGGCCTGGAACGACAAGCTGCTCAAGCAGTTCAACGACATGAAGGAGGTGTACGTGACGACGCACGGCAAGTCGCGCAAGAACACGCTGCTCTACCGGGGCTTCCGCGTGCGCATGGTCATCCACACGGCCGACCCGGACGTGAGCTCCGAGAAGTCGCTCTCGGACGCCGTCAAGTGGACCAAGACCGTGAGCGACTACGCCCACGGCGGCCAGATCATCCTGAGCGACAGTGTCTGGGACCGCCTGAAGGAACAACTCGTGCAGCTGGGCAACCCTGTGGTCGAAGACCTGGGTTGCCATTCCGTGCTGGGCGACGAAGTGGCGCTCATGCTGCTGCTGCCACGCGACCTCGAGTGCCGTCGGTTCCCGAATCTCAAGTCCCCGCACCAGCTGTCGCTCGGCATGCGCGACGCGCCGTCGGCGCAGCGGCCCGTGACCATGGTGTTCACGTTTATCGAAGGCGCGCGGCCGCTCGTGCGCTGCCACGCGGAAGAGCTCGCAGATCGCATCAAGACGCTCTGCATGGTCGCGCGCGAGCTGCTGCGGAGACACAACGGGTACGAGTGCCAGGAGCTCCAGGGCGACTTCATGCTCGCGTTCTTCAACCCGTGCAGCGCAATCCTGTGGTGCGGCGAGTTCCAGCTGCGCATCCGCCAGAAGTTCCGTGAGTGGAACCGCGAGAGCGAGAACCAGGAGCTCATGTTTTCCATGTCCATGGGCATCGAGACGGGCGTGCCAGCGAGCGTGAGTCCTCACAAGACAAGCGGCCGCGCGGACTACTTTGGCAACATTGTGAACCAGACCGCGAGAATAGCAAAGTCGGCCTCGGGCGGCCAGATCATGATTGGCAGCGACGGCTGGAACGCGTTCTCGACGATCCCGCAACGCACGACGCCGATCTCCAAGACCGACATGCTCGAGGAGATCTCCGGCTGCACGATCTTCCAGTTCAAGCTGCACGGCTACTACAGTTTCAAGGGCATTTCAATGCCCATTGGCCTGGTCGAGGCGATCCCGATCGAGACCCAGAGCGGTGTGCTGAGTGGCGAGGTCGCGTCCAGACTCCTCAGCCGCCAGCCGAAGGCCAAGCACCTGGACGACGCACAGCTCAAGGCCATGAAGCGCGTATCGATCTCTAGTGTCCCGGCGGAGATGCTGCGCCTGAATCACTCGGGCGAGCGCTCGCACGACTCGATCCGCGAGACGGAGATGGGCATCAGCATGTCGTGGGAAGACAGCATCGTGATGGTCGACGAGGTGGACTCAGGCGACGAGGACGGCGACGGCGACGCCATGGTGAGCGGCAGCGTGCTGCTGAGCAACAATCTGAACCACTCGGGCTTCATGCAGCTGCTGCGCTCGTCCAACTCAAACGGGTCGAACCACACGAGCCAGCAGCAGCAATCGCCGCGCGCGATGCAGACGGAATACATGGATAGAGTATAATATGGGGATGGGACAAGAAAACAAGAGACAAGCAAAAGAAACAAGCAAGCAAGCAAGAAACAGAACAAGACCAGGTAGGAGGGGTTTTGTGTGACGCAGCCGTTAAATTAAGATATTTGTGAATAAATAGGGAAATTCGTGTCGTGCTGCCTTGTTAGCTCACTCATTCTTCGGTACCTTCTAGCACCGTGGGCTTTGCCAGCGGCGTTTCTTTGAATGGCTTCAGGTAGACCAAGTGGCGCGACGACTGGCGTCTTCGGACTGCGCTGTCGCTATTGCTGCCACTCGCATCATTGTTATTTGACGAGCTGCTCTGCAATCCGGTGTCGCGCTTCTTGGACGTGGAGCTTGGACGCAGACCGCTGTTGAGATCCCTGGAGAGCCGCTGCTGCTGCTGGCGCTCGACCACGACCCGCTGCTCGGGGTCCCGCTCGAGCGTGAGCTGCACGCCTCGCTTCAGGAGCTCATCCATGCGCTTGCGCAGGCGCTCACCCGCGAAGAGCTCAAACATGGGCTTGAGTTGCGCCAGCCGCGCTTTCTTGTTGGTGCCAGCATTAGTACCACCGCTACTTGGACGCTGGTCCCCCAAGAGCGAGCCCCAGGAGAGCGAGTTCTGCACAATGGCGCGCGCGTCGTCGAGCCGCACCGCGCGAGTGAAGCTTGCGCACAGACGCTGCTCGTGGAACTCGGTCAGGTGCTGCATACACTCCTTGCGCGCTGTCGTGAGGTACTCCTGGAGGAGCTGCGTCTTGATACTAAAGTATCGAAAAAGTCGACAGTGTCAGTGATAATACTGTTATGCAATTAGGCAGAATGATTATGCAAGACGAGAGACCCAACCTCTTGCCGATGCGCACGATGTGGTAGGCATTCTGCTGCAGGCGTTGGATCTCGAAGGGCGTGAGCACCTGCTGCATCGTCGTGAGCTTCTCGTTTATGTGCTCCAGCTGGCTCATTGTGCCGGCGTTGCTCTTGTTGTGCAAGTTGTTGTTGCTGTTGTTGCTACTATTGTTGCTGCTCAACATTGTTGAGGACGACGAGTGGAGACTTGCTGTGTTGCTGGTGATCGAACTCCCCCGCTGTGACGTGCGCTTGACGAGCTTGCGGCTGTGCAGCATGGCTGTCCACTCGGCCTCTTTCTCCTCCGTTGGCAGGAAGCGCTCGTGCTGCTGCCGCTCGCTGCGCTGGCGCTCGTGGTCGAGACGGTCCCACCAGAGTGAGAGCGCATGCAGCCGCGCACGACTGCACTGTACGAAATTCCTAAAATTCAGAAAACAATCAAGCGCACAAGCAAGCAAACGAGTGAGCAAACAAGCAATCAAACAAGCAAGCAAATTGGTTCGTACATGCCGAGCCGCTGGGACTGGATCACTTTGCTGCGCCACTTGATCATCATGCGATTGAAATTGCGCGTTTCGCGGCTCCCACTGAAATGGTCGACCATAAAGCGCTGCACGACTGCTGCCAAGCGTGCCCGACGTCGGCAGCGCACATTGAAGAGCAGCTTCCACATGCACTTGCGCAGCCACGTGTAGATCACGACCGTGCGTCTTGACGCGTGGTGCCACTTCCACTTGCGCCAGAGGCGCTGAATCGTCTTGGCGGCGCGCGTTTGCTGCTTGGCGAGCAGCACGACCTGCTTCATGTGCTGGAACCTGGTGCGCCACTTGGCGGTGACTTGGGCGAACAAGACCGCTGTGAGCCAGAGCTTGCGCCGCTGGAAGCTCACCGTGTTGGCAAGCTCCTGGTCCGTGAGCTGCTTCTTCTTCAAGATGAAGCGCTGCTGGTACTTGTCCAGTCGCGCCTCCAGTCGGAGCTCCTCTTGGCGAACGAGGTGCTCGCGCTGGCGTCGATTGCGCTCCATTCGCTCCTCGGCTTGCTTCTTTCTAGTGCAAACACACAGTTACCAAATAAATACCAAGCAAGCATATATGTGAAAAACCCAGCAAGGCAAGTACACAAAGAGATTGTTGGAATTGTTGCGCAATTTGTGGAGTGTGGAATTACCGTTCTTCAGTGGTGGAAGCGAGCCCAGGACTCGTGACGCGCTCCTTGTTTTCGCGGATTTTCTAGTGCACAGCAGATAATAACGACAATAAACACGTGAGCCTTCGGTCAGTCTCAAAGTTGGTCGACACCAGCGATAGCACAAGCCAGACGCACATCGGACGCCTTGTTCTTCTGCAAGAATGTCAAACAAGCAAACAAACAAGCAAATGACAGATTAGCAACAACCGCAATACACAAGTGAGCACAAAACAACATTTGTTGTTTGGAGCACGTACGAGACGCCGCTCTTCCTGGAACTTGTTCACTTTCGTCTGCGCAAGTTGCAACAACAGCAGCAATTTCCCCATCAGCGCAAGTCAACGACAGCGCCAAGCAAGAGTTGTCCTCACAGACAAACGCACCACAAACGCGTCCCAGAGACCCGGGTCTGCGCGCAACTCGTTGATGATGCGCGTGACTCTGCTCGTTGCAAACAAACAAAATATAACAAGTGTGAGTTGCTTGCTTATCCACACAATCAACATGTTTGCTCAACACGTGCTTGTGTACCTATCATCTGAGCGAGACGCCATGATCCGTGGAGCCACTGGCACTGACGCACTCGTGCTGTTGCTGGTTGGTGCTGCTGAGCCAGCATTCCCACTTGCTATGGCTGATATTGCGGTTGTCGTGATCTGGAAAGGACTCGTGTGCGGCCTTCTCGTGGACGAGCGGGCCGTTTGTGCGCCACTGGCATGGCGTGAGTTGTTGTTGTTGCTGTTGTTGGTACTAAAATTGTTGCTGCCAGACCACTTCCTGGCGCTGTTTGGGGTCGAAGAAGTCGGGGACAGTGGTGGCAATGACGCCAACGCCTTCGCTCTGTGAGAAGAAAAACATGTGTGGACATTGTTGAGCCTTGGCCATAGAATCAATTCCACCATGCATATGAAGAGGGAAGTTGCAACGTGGCTTCTTACAATGAGTCCTGGACACTCGGAGCCCTGACGTCCTCAGCTTCCGCTGATACGGCCTCCCACTCGCCCGTAAACTTTGTTGACCTGCCATTTTCCCATCAAAATCAACCAGTTAGCCACCACCAGATCCTCAGCCTAGCCAGCTATTATGAAGAAGCAAAGCAGGCTCGTTGGCCAACGTACATGGACCACGAGGACGGGAGCACGGACTGGCGGATGTAGTCGACAATGTGCTCTCGCGGCAGCCCCCAGAGGAACAGTGGGGACGCGCTCTCATTTCCCAAGTCCAAGTCCAAGTGGCTCTCATTCGGCTGCTGCTCGTGCTGGGAATGATGATCACAGCTCCACTTGAGCACTTTTGTGCGGTCCACGCGGCCGCTGTGCTCCACGAACGTCTGCCTCGGGTCGCGAAAGTGCGCGCGCCACTGCTTCTCGAGCCCCGTGCTGGCGTCCGGCTCGAGCGACTTGGGGCTCGTGATCGCACTGGGCGAGATCGAGTTCTTGCGGCCAGGCGTGCGCTGTCGGGGGGACTGAGGCGCCTGAGGACTGAAGCCTGAGCCTGTGGGACTTGTCGCACTGCCACCACCACTCTTGCTACTGGTAGAACTTCTATCCGATTCGCTCGACAATGTTGAGAACTGCGTGCGTCTGGGGGACGTTGATCCGAACTGAAGCGACCGTCGGGGTGAGGTCGAAGTTGCCGTCTCCGTGCTGTTAGTGTACCTGGGCGAAGTCGAACGTACTGCCGTGGCTCGCGAGGGCAGCTGGAGCACGGTCTCCTTGGCCAGGTCGGCGTTCTCGATCTGCTTGACCATCCATCCTTCCAGGCGCTCGCGCTGCATCTCGAACAGAGCGCAGCAGCAAATCCACCAAGCTCTGGACTTGAGAAGGTAGTTGGCTGGCTGATAGAGCCACGAACTGAGAGCAGGCGGCCGTGGGCATTCTCCTGAAACAGCCTCAAACTCCAGAGTCCGCCCTATAAATACAAACGTGAGTGGCAAGACGCAAACAAGACCAACACCCGCGCGTGGATAATAAAGATTGATGATGCGATTAGCAGCGCGTTGGTATCAAACGATTTCTAAAGGAGAGAGTGGGCGAGTGAGAGCGAATGGGACAAGCCAACCTGCTCAACA
>JAASFY010001110.1:0-12055 GCA_023334035.1 Globisporangium okanoganense
ATCGGAAGCGCAGAAATTCGTCTTTTTAACCAACCATCGCGCGGCACGAATTCTTCATAAGTGACGTCAAAAACGAGCTTTCAAAATTGCATCCTGATTTTTGATTTTTCAAGTGACTCATTATCTGAAACAGGGTTTAGTCCCTTGTGGATCGTCTCCAGCCAGCCCCAAGCGCATGTGGACAGCGCCCGTTTCCAAGACCAAGCAAGATAGAGCGAAGCTCGTCGCGGTTAGGATCATCTGACTCGAACGTGAAGGGCACTACTGCAAGATCAACACTTGGTAGCCCCCTGGACTTTTGCTCATCATGTTGGACGGGGAGTGCTGGTACTTTGAAGGTCGCGTGAATGTTGCGCGAGCTCTCGATCCGGTGAGTGATGGTGGTGTGAGTCGGTTGCACCAAGCTCGAATCCGTTACATGCCTCGAAGTGACAGCGAGAGAGCGGCCTCTTTGCTTTGATCGAGATGCAGCGCACGAGCGCCGATGGGCCGAGCAGCAACTATGAGAGCGGAGCTGGTGGTGCCAGCGCGAAGAGCTCGCATGGAGGGACCAGTCGCACACCGCAGAGCGCGTCCACGTCCTTCTTCATCATCCAGGAGCCCGTGATATCCTTATCCGGAACTGGCTTGAGTCCATCGCAAGCTGAACAACAAGCCCAGAAGCAACCGTCCAAGAAGAGTCGAAAGAAAGACCGACGCGGGCCATCATCACTGCCGTTGTCTCGAACGCCATCGCGTGACGAAGACAAGCGACTGGTGGCCTCGTCGTCCAGTGGTGCGATCCTGCAGGGTGTCCACGAAGAAGCCGACTGGGAAACCAATGGCGAAGTCTACAGTGAGGGTAGAAATACCCACAAGCACGCGTCGTCTTCGCCGCCACTTTCGATTCTCAATCGCGTAGGATCAGCCCCCGACCTACCGCTGCACAGCTCAGTCAGTGCCGGGGTCTACAGTTCGTCCAAGAAGCGGAATCTGATGAAATCTGAGAATCCCAATGGCGCAGGACCGCACTTGGTGTCGCTGCAGCGCAGTCGCCTGATCCCACTGCCCATCAATATCCGAACGGGGACGCTCAACCGCGAGGCGTTTGATAGGAAGCCCAGCCATAACAACAGCGTCGAGAGCCATTCGCATGTTCCATCGAGCGGTCTCGCAGTCGACCAGCAGCAGCAGATAGAGGACAAGGCCAACGACGACTGCGTGATCGCGTCGCTCAAGCTGCGACTTACGCAGATGGAGAAGGACGTGAGCAAGAACTTTAAGGTCAAGCACGCGCTGGAGAAGCAGGTCTCTCAGCTCACGAAGGAGAATCAGTGCGTCCTCTCTGAGAAGCAGCAGCTGGTCAACAAGATCGAGCAGCTCGAGAAGAGCGTGCTCCAGCAGAAGCACGCGTTCGAGAAGCTCTCAGATAGATACGCGTCCGTGTACAGCCACCTCCAGAAGCTCACGGAGCAGCAGGCGTCGAGCAGCCTCGAGAACCACACGGCGACGGTCCAGTCCGTGCTGCATGCGCTCACGAAGGAGAACCAGGAGTTCCAGCGGAAGCTGCGGGTGCGTAGTCTTGGCATTGAGATGGTGATTGCCGGTTAAGACTGACCTAGGCTTACGTGCACCTAGGTTATCGAGGCTAGGCATATCGAAGACAAGGCTTTGGCGGGCAACCAGGAGAAGAAGCTCAAGCGCCTGCGGGCCGAGATGGAGGCGCTGCAGCACATGAACGAGGCCAATAACCGAGACGACGTCTCGGAGGTGCACAGTGAGTATTCGTACAAGAGTCCAGCTGACGTGAAGCACTTGCAAACGGCTCCGAGTCCCAAAGTACATGGATCGACACTGGCCAGTCCACAGGCGACCAAGATTGGCTCGCCCATTAGAGCAGCAGCTCAGGCGACAGTGTCAGCTTCTGGGCTGAGCCACGCTAGTGGGGGGAGTGGAAGCCACTTAATCGGCGCGGAGGACTATCAGTACATCGACCCCAACATCCTCAAGGTGCTCGAGAAGGTTGACTCGCAGTTCAGCATCACGAACGCGATCAACTTGTCCGTCGTGCTCAAGAAGTGGCTCAATTGCTGTCTCCACGTGACCTGTTCGACGCACATCCCCACCGTTCTCCAAGTGTACGTAGCTCTAGCTCTGCCCACACATGCCGTTCATTAGCCTCTGGTGCTAATCTTCATTGGCAATCTGTATACAGGATGCTCAAGCGCATCTGTGAGCTGCTGCACTGCGAGCACGCGGCGCTCTTTCAAGTGGACCACGCCGAGCGCAAGCTCACAGGCAAGTACTCTGCGAGTGGTGACGTCCACTGGGAGCTGCCACTGGACAAGGGCATCATTGGCTACGCGGCGCGGATGAACGCGCTCTGCAACGTCCAGCGCGCGTACGACGACCCGCGCTTCTACAGCTCGACCGACACGATCACGGGCATCCCGTCCCGTGAGCTGCTATGTATCCCACTGGTCCATGAGCTCCAGCCTGGCCAGCCGCACAGCGTCTTTGCCGTGCTGCAGGCCTGGAACACGACCCACCAGAAGCCCTTCACGGCCAACGACCAGATCCTGGGCAGTCTGCTGACGATCCAGGCTGGGACGGTCTTCCTGCAGACGCAAGTGGCCAAGACGCTCCAGAAAATCAACAGCAAGCTGCTGAAGATCCTGCACATGCCCCAGAAGATCGTCGAAGACGAGTCTGTGAGTGTTTATGTGCCCTCCGAGAGTGGTGGTGTGCTGTCCCCATCATCCACAACAGCGGTCCAGCTCGTGTTTAATGCGCAGACGAAGCTCTCAGAGTGCCTCGGCGTTAAGAAACTCAAGATCTTCGTACTGGACGCGGAGGTGATGAAGATCTGGCACGTGGGCTCGGAAGTGGACGTCAATGGCCAGCGGGTGCTCGTCCGAAAGTACTCGAACGTGTTGTCCTCACTCTGTGGACTCGTTCTCAAGTCAGCCTCAGGGTTGATACTAGAGGACCCGACCTCGGAAGCCACGTTCAACGACACGGTGGACCTGAAGGGCGGGGCTGGGGGCATGTATCTCGTCCCCACCATGTCGCCCTGGGAAAGTACGCCGTTGGGGATGATCCAGGTCGCTCGGTCAGCCAAGAGCTCGTTCCACGCCCTGCCTGGGGTGGACCCAGGCTTCACGGCTACGATCGCCAAGGAGAAACAGTCGGCTCAGGCCAGCGACGACGTGCTCACAATGGACCTCCTCGACGTCTTCGCTCGCGTCTTTGCGGGTCTCCTGCACCATGTGAAGGCTCAGCAGCTCTACGACACTTGTCCAAAGGAGATCCAGGAAGCAAGGCTCGCGTACCTCACTGACCGTCTCGACTGCCTCGAGAGCGAATATGCGAAGGAACAGGAAGAAGCTGATGAAGAGGAAGCAAGGCTCGAACGAACACTGGCAGCGACGGCGATGATGGAGCAGCGGATCCTGGAATCGGCGCAGCGAGAGCGGACGCAGAGCAGTCATCGAAGAGATCGTACGCCGCTGTATGAGGCTTCTTCGGAGGCTCTGGGGGTTGAGAAGGACACCGTACGACGTGCGTCGTTTACTGAAGCGATCATTCAGCCACAGGCGAGGAGCAACTTGCTCGACGCTCGACGAACCTCTTCGGCTGGCTCCTCTCGGCATATTGTTACGTCCCGCCCAGCGCTTGGCTCAGTAGCGTCTTCTCCTGATGCGCTGTATGGCGAGCCAGGACACGAAGAAGAAGACGAGAGCTTGGAGCGCCTTGGGGCTACTGCTGATGCTGAAGACGATCGAGGCTTAGACGAACGTGGTGATGCTGAGGGTCCATCTGACGCTATCACTGATATTAAGTCTCCAGATTCCGTAGCTCAGGATCCTGGAGACAGTGGCAAGCAGAACCTGAATGACGACGGTGACGAGAACTGGACGCCAGATGAATGTGGCGAGCCCATTGAGGAGCAGCTGAGAGTGGCGTACGCTTCAGAAGGCCTGGGGGCTGAGCAGGAGCCTGATCCATCTCGACAGGAGGCGGAGACTGCTGCGTTTGATGCTGACGCCTACCAAATGCAGCCCCACGACGAGAACGCGGCCTGGTACGGAGAGACATCACTATACCAAGAGGGTAGGGATGACGACATTGAAGGTGATCGCGAGCAACAACCTGATCAACCAGGCGATACTGCTTCGTGGCTCCAAAAACAGGAAAGCGACCAGGATTCTGGCTTGGAGCTCGATCCCACGCAGGATTTCCAAGAGCCTGAGCTGACAGATGGGGGCGATGCATTCGATCCCGAAGTGCTGCAACAGGATCACCTGGTCAATGATGGAACACCGAGCGACTGGCAGGAAGGCGGGGAGACCGAGGACTCGATGTGGCGTGGTTCGAGTGAGGATCCATCGCCAGTGGGGCTCATTTCGACCGACTCGATGTACGCCATTGACCTCAACTACAGCGACGGGTCCCCCGCAGAGGCCACCAACCCCTCTGACAACGACTCATTCTCTCCAGTGGGCGAGCAGGCGGATGGCGAGAGTGGCCGGCCATCTTGAGCTCTGAGAGGGAGGCCGTATCGTTTCTTGTAGAGAGGTCTGAGATACGAGAGAGAAAACAATAGAAAGCAAGCTACATGACAGCAATTGGTAAGCCAAACAAGAAGAGCAACAGTAGGCAAAAGCGAACCTCACATACATCCGTTACTCGTCACCTTTAAATGCCGAGTTGCGCGACGCGCAGAGCTTGCCAAAGTGCCGCACCACTCGTCTGAAAGTGCGCTCGCTGGACGACGCAAAGAGCTCGCGCTGGAACTCGAGCGCCTCCTCCGGTGTCAGGAAGCCTACAACTGCAGCTAAGCTCTGCGCACGCACAGCCATCGCGTCCAAAAACCACGCAGCAATCCACTCCTGCAGCTTCTGTCCGTTCAGCTTGGCGAACTGCACCAGCACGCCCGCGATGGATCCGTAGTCAGCCTCAACGCGAGAGACAGGCACCGAGCCCAGCACCACGCCCGAGAGCAGCTGGTTCACCAGCCGCTGGCCTCCGCACGGCTCGCCGCCAAAGAAACTCTGACTGAGCGCTGCCTCGAAGGACGCCAGCTTGGCGCTCGGAGTGGCCGCCTGCAGGCCCTGCACCAGCGTGTCTTCGATTAAGCAGAGTGCCGCCTTGTTTGCGTCGCTGTGCGAGATCTCGAGCGAGAGCACCGCGCACGTGAAGACGCTGTCCAGCAGCGGCGCTCCGTCGGAAGAAGACCAGGGCGCCACGAGCACCTGCGGGACGCACTTGACGCTGCGCTGCATGAGGAAGAAGAATTCCTCGATCACGTCCGGATGCGACTGCATCGTGGCGCGCGTCTGGAAGATCGGGAACGTCGTCTCGGCGAACGCGCGCAGCAGTTTCGCGAACAACGCGACCATCTCGTCGCTCTC
Source organism: Globisporangium okanoganense (assembly GCA_023334035.1). Taxonomy (NCBI): domain Eukaryota; phylum Oomycota; class Peronosporomycetes; order Pythiales; family Pythiaceae; genus Globisporangium; species Globisporangium okanoganense. Next base: position 5,394 of record JAASFY010001110.1, read on the forward strand.
GTCACTGGCAAAGTACTTGAGCACCATGTTGCCCGCATACAGGTACGACGACTTTGGCTCCCGCTGGTAGAACGATAGAAGGTTGTCGACCATCTGCGGCAGGAAAGGCTTGAACTCGGCGCCGCACGTGCGCAGGATACGCTTGTAGCAGCGACAGACGCGCTCGACCAGGTCATCTTTGCCGCGGAAGAGTGTCAGGACCTGATTGAACAGCGGCCAGACCTTCTCCGTGAGCATCATGAGCGGGTGCTGCTGAGGTTGAGCTCCTGGCGTCGTAGTCATCTTGCGCATATCCACACCCAGGTTGTCGTAAATACAGATGAGGCGCGACATCTCGTTCGACGCCACGGACGAGCTCACGCTGCCACCAGCCGCCGCAGTGGCAAACAATCCACTTAGCCGCGCGCCAATGGGCTCGAGGATCTGCTCCAAGAGACCCAGGATCGCCGTCAGGTCTCGCGTGGACCGCACGCCCGCGAGCATGCCTTCCAGGATGTACGTCTGGTCATCCACGACGAGGATGTCGTGCTTCTCAATGTGCAAGTAGAATGCCGTGATCTCATTGCCCAGCGACGCCCAGCAATCGGTCGCGATCGAGCGGATCGCCGCCGAGGCCGCGCGCGCCACCTCCCACTCGGCGAAGCGCGGGTCCTGCATGCTGCTCATGACGTTCTGGTTGAGGAACGTGAGCTGCTGCGGCAGGAACGACGGGTTCTTCTTGAGCCACTCGACGTAGCGCGACACGATGAGGCACGACGTGTAGCAGATCGCCGGGTGCTCCGAGAACTGCGGCAGGTGCTGGAAGATGAGCTGGATCGGCGTGTTCACGACCTCGGGCCGCGAGCTCTCGACGTGGCGCGCGATGGACCGAAAGCAGAACAGGTGTGCCTCGATGGCCTCCCACCGGCGTTGCTCGGCGGGCATCTGGAAAATCTGCTCGAGGCCCTGCACGCAGTGCTGCAGGATGGACTCGACGCCCAGCAGTTCGCAGAAGTCGCGCAAAATGTCGCCCAGCTCGTGGCGGAACGCCTTGAAGTCCTGCTGCTTGTCCGCCGGCAGGCGCGGGAACTCGTCCTGGAACTGGATGTGCTGCATGCAGATGCTGGCCAGGCGGATGAGGTTGGGCGCGAGCTTGGCCAGTTTCGTGTCACGCTCGTGCTTCTCCATGCGCAGGAGCTCCTCAATGAAGCGGAACCAGAACGGGATCGTCACGTCGGCGATCTCCACGTCCGGGTAGCTCATGCAGTCCAACAGCAGGTCCACGACGGCCGCCTGGCCCATCTCGAGGTCGCCCACGAGCAGCGTGATGTACGACTCGGACATCTCGGTGAAGATGCGGCAGAGACCGAGGCACTTGTCCGTGTCTTCGTCCTTCGCGGCGCTCTGGAACGTGTCCTTGAGCTGCATGAGCTGCGGCACGAGCCACTGGATGAGCACGAGGTCGCGCTCAACGTCGTAATAACTGCGCACAAGCTCAACCACGAGGTCGACGGTCACATCAAAGAGGTCGTCGTGGCCCAGGAACGTCACGAACGACTGCAAAAGCGGGTTGTTCACGACCACGACGGGGCTCACTGTTGCGTAACGCAGCCAGTTCTTGACCGCACGCAGCACCATCTGCTGGGTGGCGACCGCGTTGGCGTGGTTTCGAGCGTCGCTCTGCATTGCCTCCTGCATGATCTGCGGCAGGATCTGGTCGAGCACGGCGACGGCCCACTGGTCGATCTCGGCCTGCAGCTGGTCACGCGCGGCGCGCTCCTGGATCTCCGTCACCTCCTCCACGACCACCACGAGCAGCTCGGTGAGTGCTGCGGGCGCGACGTTCGCGTGCTTGAGCTCGTTTAAAACAAAGCTGATGACGCCATCCGACGCGCTGTTGCCCGCGAGCAGCGACTTGGTGTTGCCCGGGATGGAGAGATGCGCCTGTAGCTCACGACTCGCGATGCGCGGCATGCATGCGACGAGCGCGAGCACGAGTTGCGTCTGCACGAGCTTGGGGGTCGTGGCCTCGCTGGACGGTGGCACTGCGAGCCACGCGATGATCTTCTGGGTCCACGTGAGGTGCGACCAGGCCGAGCGATCGGGGAACGCATGCTGGCGCCGCAGCTTGTTGGCGAGCGTCTGCGCGGCGAAGAAGAGGATGGGCACAATCTGCGCCTGCTGCTGCTGCTGCGCGGCGCTTGTGACGAGTGCGCGGCACTGTGGCAAAAAGCGGTCGAGCAGGTCGACGCAGACGCCGAACGCGTCGGGCGTGAGCTGGAAGCCGCGCAGGTACGCGTCCGCCGCCTGCTGCTGCTCCGGCTGTAGGTGCTTTTGGTAGAGCACCTCGAGTGCCGAGAGCACCGTCGTCTCCATCTCACTCGCCATTCGTTCTCGTACAGAGAGAGAGAGTGACGCGCGCTTGGGTTCCTCGCTTTGCTTTGTGAGAGACCACACGAATTATGAAGAATGGACTTTTGTGGGTTTTTTATCATACACGATAGATGTTAAATAACATGATATGTCAGAAGCCACACTTAATTAGCGCGTTTTACAGGACAGTCGTTTATGCGGTCCATTTTATTATGTTATGTAAAAAAGACTCTTGCACGAGTTATTATGTTGCAAGCGACTGCTGCAAGCGACTGAATTCGAGCACACTGAAGCCCTGATGCTCGCTACGCCTTGGTCGCGCGGTGGCTCGACGTAGCGCAGCCGGGCACCTGCAGGAAGGACTCAAAGTCGTACTTGACGTTCTTCGGACAGCAGCTCCAGAACTTGCCAGCGTCGTGGAACACCGGCGGGCCCGTGTGGTGCGAGCACGCGCTCGCTGGGTTCTCGGCCACGACGTACTCCTTCTGGCAGCCGAAGTTCACGCAGCGGGCCTTGCCGTCCGTGCGCTCCGGCGCAGTGCTGATGACACAATAAAGAAGTTATAACATAATAAAGTCAGTGTTACTCTCGTTTAATAGCAAAGGTCTCCAAGATCAGACACGTACGCGGTCTGGGTTTCGACGGCGGCCGAGACGGCGGTGACGGCGTTCGGGTTCTTCTTGTTATAGTCGTCGATGGACTTGAGCACTGGCGCTGGCGGCGCAACTGCCGCTGCGGCAGCAACAGCTGCACCTCCTGCAGCAGCGGCGGCCTCGGCGCTTTCAGCAGCGAGAACCGTGGGCGACTTGGCAAACTGCGCGTTTGGCGGCGCGGTCGAGTGGCGCCCCACCTGGCACGGCGCGATTTTCTCAAAGTCGTCCCAGTCGTAGACCATTCTGGACGAGCAGCACGTCCAGCCCTTCTTCATGTCGTGGAAGGTCGGCGGCTGCGCGTGGTGGCGGCACGCGGCGTCGTCATTCTCCTCCTCCGCAAACTTTTTCGCGCAGCCAAAGTTCTTGCACTGCAGCAGCTTCTGAGTGCTGGCAGTCGGCTTCTTGACTGTAGGAACAATGGCAGGAGCAATACAAGATTGGGTGGTTAATTACCGTGTTGATCTGTATTATACATGTATAACAGATCCAACGCACCCTCAGTCTTGACCGGCTTCTTGGTGGAAGGACCTGGACGACAACATTGCAGCACATAATGGTTAATATCCACCGCCATGAGCCTCAAAACGCAGTGTTCTATGGTCCCTTAGGCGCATGCAGCCATGGTTCTTATAAGGTAAAAAGCACGCTGCTGTACCTGACTTGAGGAAGAGGTCGTCGTGCTTCTGCACCGCGTAGTGCAGCAGCTCGTCGCCGTGGAGCGCGACGTTCTTGCGCTCCAAGTGGAACTGCGCGCCGTCGATCTTCTCCTCCGGCTTCTTCGTGTTATAGTGCTCCACGAAGAACTACAAACCAGTTAGTGTGTGAATAAGTGAGTAACAGTCAAGCCCATTCGTCCCAATCCCAGCCATTGATCAGGCAAGCACGAGCGCACCCACCTCCTTGAGGTAGTCGACCGTGTGGCTCGCCCACTTGGACGGCAGCGTCATCTTGAGCGTCAGGTGCAGCACGGCGTCCGCGCTCTCATCGTAGTGCATGTACACCTTCTTGGGCACGGCGCCCTCCATCTTGGCCGGCGGCGCAGCAGCAGCTTCCGCCATTCTTATTAGTGGTGCTCTCTTTCAAAAATGTGATGATCTGAAAAAGAACAAGGTCGAGTATCGCGCTCCTCTTAAGTTCGATTTTGGCACAGTACAGGTGCGAATTTAAGTTCGCGCTCTGCTTAAGTTCGATTGTAGCACTCGAAAAGGTACGAATTTTGATGCTATTGGCTGAAAAGATGACATACCTGATGTTCAGTTGTATCATTGGATAAAATTAGGACTATCGCTATTTTATTGGCTGAAAAGACAGCTCACACATTTTTGCCATTTCAAAAATAATGTTGCCGCGCGACTTGACTGTGAACACACAGAATAATGGCGTCACCATTGCAGAAAAGGCGACCGCAAGACGAAAGACGAAGATGCAGCGCTCCGTGGGGCTCATGCGCACGGACATGAGCATGATGGTGCGTACTTAGCTGCATGCCCTCTCTCTCTATGTGTGCGTACCTTTGGTCTAATGCGTCTTGTGGTCTCCTCGATAGACGTTCCGCGGCCGCACGAACGCCATCGTGGAGATCGGCAAGCGCATGTGCCAGTCGGACGACGAGTGGAAGCAAAAGTGCGCGGCCATGAAGGAACTACGGACTTTGCTGGGCGAGTACGCGCTACTGCAGGACGCGAAGAGGAGCAAGACACACGCGCATGGTGACGAGGAGACCGCCAGCGGCAGCAGCGTGGACGAGTCGCTCTTCACGCCCGAGAACATCCAGACACTCACGCAGCCTTTCCGCACCACGGTACGAAGCGCATAGCGTAGCACATTGACAGTATTGCATGCTTTAGCCTGACATGTATTCGTATGGCACTGTGTTTCTTTTCAGCTTCTCGATCTGCGCTCGACAGTCGTGAAGGAAGCGTGCGACGCGTTCGCCCTGTTAGCAGCGTCTGTCGGCCTGGCAAAGAGCAAAACCATCGTGCGCGACGTCTTTCCGACGCTATTGGAGGCGCGTGGCGCGTCGAATAAGGTGGGTGTTTGATGGTTTTGGCATTTGCCTCGTTGGTCTCGAGGCACTCACGCTCCGACATCATTTCTTAGGTCAACACAGGCGCCATCAACCAGTGCATTGAGAGCATCATTAAAACGACACCGAGTCGCCATATCCTTGGTCCTGTTCTGCAGACGCTGAGCGGAAGCACCAAGTGAGTATCTGCGAGTATGTATCATGGGCTGATGCTATGGTGGCTGACGATTTGTTTGCTTGCTAGAAATCGAGAGGTGCGTGAGAGCTGCATTCGCTACGTGCAGCTCGCACTCGAGCACTGGGCCAACACGGCCGTATTTGAGCCATTAAACACGCAGCTGCGGGTCGCGATTTCGGTAAGCTGGAGTCATCGTCCGTTGCATCGTCACCTATTTCGTACTCTATGTGATGATCTAACAGTGTGTGTGGACTGTAGGCATCACTGAGCGACGCCTCTCAGCGGAGCAGAGAGATTGCGCGAGACTGTTACTGGTAAGCTTACTGATATAACGATTTCTTGGAGTTTGAGTCTGACGATACGCATTCTTGGATGGTTGATTATCAGGAAATACACGTTGCTGTGGCCAGACGAGCTGGAAAAGTACGTATTTGTATCGCTCATATTGTGTGAAGTAGTGATCAAAGGCTCAGCGTCGCGTTGATGGTTGTGCTACTGGTCTTAGGATTGAAGCTTTGCTGGCGGATGGCGTGAAGAAGCATCTGAAACGACCACGAAAGGATGTGGAAGTGGAGACGCCGTTTGAGGTACGGAAGCTCGATGCTTCACGTTTTCATGAGAGGTCAGGCAGAGACTGAGAGCATGTGGTTGCACTTTCTCTCTTGGCAGACTTCAAAGCGGCGGCATCTTGCGACCATCACGAATACAGTATGTGGTGCAGCAGCATCAAACGCAGCCAAGAGTCTGAAGTTTGCCGACCCCAACGAATCAAAGTCCTCCATACCGCAAGGACGCAGAAGCGACTCTCTGAAGACAATTGCGACGGTGAAGGAACAACCTACCACGAAGAAGAGTCCGATCGTGTCAGTCTATAGACGGAAGCCCGTTTCGAATTTGACTACAGTGCTGTCTTCTCTCAATCAGCCGCTTACCCCACGAGGATCAGAAGCTTCAGCAAGGAAGAGCTTCATTCCATCAACTCCGGTATCAGCACTTGGAGGAGCCCGAGCTGTTGGAATCATGAATACTCGAATTCCGACTCCTGTTTCGTCAAGTGGTATGCCAAAGAAACGATCAGATCCTTCTTCCCGACAACTTCAAAGTCAGCAAAATGAAGACAAAGAGAGGCTCACTAAACTACATGAACGCTACAACCTCGTCCAAGCAGAGAACACAGCGCTTATGGCCAAACAGAAACGGATGGAGGAAGAAATGAAGAAGCTCATTGGTGTCAGAAAAGATAGTTCCTCTACACAAGAGGCGGTCTCTTCATTGCAAACGCAACTTGACGCCAAAATCCAGCAGTTAGCAGCTCAGAGTGCTGCGGTGGCTGCACTGGAGGCGCAGAAGACTTCGCTGGAGAGCCAGGTGTTGAGTCTGGAGTCGAGCAACGCGGCTACGCTGGCCCAGGCGAGCGAGAAGCAAGGTCGCGTGTTGGAGCTCGAGTCAGAGA
>JAASFY010001111.1:0-12050 GCA_023334035.1 Globisporangium okanoganense
CGCTCTCTCCGCCGTCAGTCTTCTCGCACGTGCAGCTCCACTGGAGTTGTGGTGTGTCCACTGACGTCGGGTGATCCTCGTTGAAGACTCTCACCTACGGTACACTCGAGTGAGGATGCATTGCGAACTCAAGCCCAACAGCTTAATGCCCAGTTCGCAGATTTCCGGAGATCGGATTAGCGAACGTGCGACTGGGCGATGCACAATTCCCGCTCAATGCCATCCACGGTACTGGTTGGGGACCAGGACGCGTTTGTGACGCTCCAGTCGATCTTTGATGGGATTTTCAACTGCTCGTCAGTCAGCGCCAGCTCCAGTTCCGACTTCAGTAGATCAGCTGTGGAGACACCGGCACCAGCTTCAACGACGAGCTCATTAACCAGCGGCTCGGCTTCAGCCAATGGCAGCCTGATCGACAGCAACAGCTCCGTTCAGGTCGTTCGAACTAGCACGGGGATCACCGTGCCCGTCATTCTCGGGATCGCAGGTGCAGTGGTCATGCTCGTGATCCTAGTCGCGATGTGTGTCGTGTATTGTCAGAGACGGCAGCACCGCAAGGGCAAGCTCGACCAGACCCTGTTGGGCTCCCCCGACACACAAGCTCAGACCGCAGCCAACATTACTGATGCTGGCACATTCACCGGCGGCACCAGGTCCCATAGCTCTGCACAGAGCCAATCACTCCAGCGAAGACTCTGGAATGACGAAGCGATCGTGTCGGCACGGATCCCAAGGGAGAAGGTCATATCGGAGGTTCTCCTATCGCGTGGCGGTTATGGCGAAGTGTATCGCGACGTGTACAACGACTAGGTAGTCGCGATCAATACTTTGCTGCCCGAGACAAAGAAGAACATGAAGCAGATCAACGCGTTCCTCGCTGAAGTCAAGCTCATGGCGACGTTGGAGCACGAACGCATTGTGGTCTTCATCGGCGTGGCCTGGGACTCGTTGAAAGACCTCTGTGTGGTCTCCGAGTTCATGGAAGGTGGCGATCTTCTTGCACTACTGACCAGGTTCAAGACTAAAGAGCGCCGGCCGCACGGCTTTGACCACGACAAGGTCAAGATCGCATTCCAAATCACCCATGCGCTCACGTATCTGCACTCGTTGCAGCCCAAGGTGCTCCAACGCGACCTCAAGTCCAAGAACATTCTGCTGGACAGCCAACTGAACGCCAAGCTCACGGACTTTGGCGTCTCACGGGAACGCAGTGACACGACGACCATGACCGCCGGAGTGGGGACGTCGCTCTGGATGGCGCCAGAGGTGATGATGGGCGAGTGCTACGACGACAAGGCCGACATTTTCTCGTTTGGTGTCGTGCTGAGTGAGCAGGACGCCCACCAGCTGCCGTACGCTCAGGCGAAGGAGTCCAAGTCGGGAAGACGCATCCCAGACACCGCCGTGCTGCAGTTGGTGTCGCTCGGACGACTACGCGTCCAGTTTTCGCAAGAAGCAGGCCCAGAAATGGTGAATTTAGCGGCCGCGTGCGTTTCGGTGGACCCGCGCGAGCGGTTGAATGCAGTAGACGTGCTCTACAGGATGCACACGCTACTCAGGAGCTACTGAATATGCAAGTAAGTGCGTACTGAAGTTGTGTCCATTCGAGTGGGTCCCAGTGGAGCCCCTGGATGGCGTCTCCCAGATGCCAGCGGTCCACTGGTTTTACTTGAGGCTCGGCTGGGCAGCGTTCGAGCTCTCTGCATGCTATTCTCAGTTCTCAACAAGCAAGCAAGCACACAAGCAATACAAGAGAAGGATCACGGGAGTTCCAGCTCCCAAGCGTACGTGTTCTTGCATTTTATTCCGAACACGTCACACCAGGCATTCCAAATAATAATATAACAATAATGTTTTTCTATTATTTTTTTCTCGGAATGTCTGATGTTAACAGTGCGCTTGAGCTCTCGACAAAAGCTGATGCGATCCGCTCTTCGAGGCCAAACGCCTCTGAGATTGGATGGATGCAGCTCTAGAAGAAGCACAGCGAATTCGGAATAGTGAGGTCTTTTGAATATTGTGAGATGCGAGAGAGGAAAATAAGTGGGTTGTTGTGGTGGCGGCTTGTTGGGTCGAATGGAATGGAATTGTTCACAGGCTTCGCAGCGAACCTGTGCGCGTGATACATGAGAGAACTTGCGTCTGTACGCCCGCACAATGGCATGAGTCGCTTGCATATGAAGTACATTAGGCAGGGCTGACTGCTGCAGCGACTTGTTCCAGCAAGTGAACAAACTTTTTATTTCTGCCAGCAATTGTTCAGCAAACAAGCAATTGTTTGCTGGCAGAAATCAGAAAGAACGGCCCGACTTTGTTCATATTGAAGTTCGGTGGGATCATGATGCGTTCACAAGTGACTGACGCATCCAAACACTTGTGCTGCTACGCGAGCATTGCACAACAGCGGACGTCTGGTTGCTTGGTTCGTCTTTCGAGCATCCTTCCCTCTCTAGGCTTCATACTGTGCGTCTTGCTTGCGGTTGGAGGGCTAGCTCTCCGAGTGCTAAACCTGTATAATCCAGGCAGTTTAAAGGGGTTGATAGCTTGTCATCCGACAAAATTGCTCTTGTGGACAGAATTGTGCACCTGGTGCCCGGAATGTGACAAAGCTGGTTGCGCCACCAAGCTTGTGAGCTCGTACTGTACCGAACAACGATGATGCGAACCAAGCACCAATTGATACAAATACAGTAGTGGACAGCACCCAGCTCCGATACATGCTCTGAATACTGTAGCTTCCTTCGTCAGTCATCGTCGTCGTCGTCGCAAGTCCGCCAACCAAAAGTGCAGCGCAAAGAGCTGAAGTGTCAGGCAATTTGTTTGAAGAGGTGTTGCTGGATTTCACAAAATTGCTGCTGGGTTTCACAAAATTGTTGCTGCTGCGAATTTGACGCTTTCACAGGCAGAGAGATTGTGGCCACTGCGAAGATATTACTAAATTTCCGAAAATTGTTGAGACTGTCAAGGTGTCGAATGCGGATTTGACTTGGTTTCACTATGGTCTCTCGCTTTTGTGTCCAGACAACTCTTCTTTTTTCCATGTTGAACTTGTTGGTACCGCAGCCAATCACCGTGAAGCTTCAGCAAGTCGCTCCTCATTGAAGCGACCATCACCACTTGCGCGATCGAATCGCGCAAGTGTGCTTAAATTGCTTGTTTGTTTGGATGTAGCCTCACGTGTTTGCTTGTGTTGCAGTCGCGTTATAAATGTAGCCCCACAAAGCTCCAGCTGTTTGTTTACAGCCGCTCGTATTGGCGTGTTTGAAAATGTGTTGGCACCGCATTTCCTGTTTGCGTTTCATGCGTCGACTTGTAGGGCTTGTCATCGATTCGTATTGCAGGAAAACAAGCAAGCCAAGGGATCCTTCGACTTTTTTCTGAAAAGCGCACAAAAGCACCGGCACAATAATAACACGGGAAGGAAAGCCGACCCATCACCCCCCTCTTCTTCGCCACACAACAACAAACAACCCACAACAACCCTCACTTCCGTTCTCTCTCGCTCCAGCGCAAGTGAAGCAAAGTCACAGCAAGTGTGCACGCGTCCCCGCTCGCTTCTTGCTTTGCGTTTGCGATAAACAGCGATAAACAGCGATAAACAGCGACAAACAGGCAAACAAGCGCAAGTCGCGTAATCGCGTAACCACCAGCAAGCAGCACAACACACGCGCACGCGTAACCTCGCAAGAGAACAACCAACAACTATACAGCGCAGATTATCCGGCACCATGGCAGCACCAGAACAAACAGGTCCAACTTCACGGAGCTCTCGGTCTCGGCTCATCACGGCGGCGACAGCGCTGAGCGCAGCAGCGACCCTGAGCGTTTACGTCATCCACAACAGCACCAGCAGCTTCTCGTCCAGTCTGCGGCGCCGCCTGACAGTCACCGTCCCCACGGACCCGACGTTCCAGTGGAATGGCAGCACGTCCGACCTGGCGCAGCAGTACTACCGCAGACACGTGGACGGCGCCACGGCTGACGCGCTCGCGTACACGGACGCCGACCTGCCGGCGTCCATCCAGACGCGGCTGCAGACCCACAAGCTCACGTTCCCAAACCTGCCGCCGCTGCTGCAACGGGCGCTTGTGTGGGACTCGGGGTACGCGTTCTCGCCAGCGCCGGACCGCAAGTTTATCCGGATGTATACCACGAATGGTGTGTCTATGGCCGACATCGCTGTCTCCATGCCCGACTACCTCAGCGCGGGGTGCATCACGACCGACTGCCAGGACCCAAATGGGTTCTCAACCTTCCGATCCAAGACGTGTTCGGGCTCCATGATGCTGTCCGTGGCCCACTGCGCCTCGGAGGAGGTCGTCGAGGGCGTGACCCACATGTCCATGTGGGCCACGGGTGGGGACCCCAATGCCATCCCGACCATGAACATTGAGCGCCACTCGTGGCTCGACAAGGTCTTCCACGCGGACTATCTGGTGTTTGCGGTCCACACGACCGCAGACGAGTTCGAGCCGCCGTGGGACTCGTGTCCGACTTCCAGTGTCTACGGATCGGTCATCATCCCCTGTGAGCTCTACACGCCCGCAAGGGCTGCTGAGAAGAACTGGAGAGACCCAGCTCCCAGTGCTTTGGTCGAAGCCTGGCTCGAGCAGACCAAGGAGAGCGAGCGAACCCGGTTCCCCGTGGTCTACACGATCCCGATCGTCTGTGGCCTCGCACTGTTGGCGCTGGGCATCTACGGCTACATCCGTTACCGGAGGAAATACCGTGGCAACTTTAATTCTGACAAGGGAAACGCGGCCATGACGAGCTCACTGGACCAGGCGCTCATGACGCCCAAGGCCAAGCACCACCACCAGGACCCGTACATGATCGCAACGGACTCGCTCATCGCGTACCGTGGGGCCGCGAGGCAGTTCTCGACCCACAACCTGCTCACAGCGCTGCTGAACGACCCGAATCTGCGCTCGCGACGGCTCAACTTTGACAAGATCGTGTTTGAAAAGGACCTGGCCAAGGGCGCCTTTGGGGAAGTCTGGCTCTGCACGTACGAGAGCTCCGTGGTGGCCGTGAAGCGGCTGCTGCAGACCAGGAAGCGCACTTCCGAGGACGTGCACGCGTTCATCGACGAGATCCAGCTCTCAGCCACGCTCGACCACCCAAACATCATGAAAATCATGGGCGTAGCCTGGAACACGCTCGAGAACCTCTGTATGGTCATGGAGTACCTCTCCAAGGGTGACTTGCAGGCCCACTTGCGTCGCAGTGGCGAATCGATGACGTGGTCGCGTCACAAACTCCCACTGGCCACGGGTGTGGCCCGCGCGCTCCAATACCTGCACTGCCGATCACCGCCACTGATCCACCGTGACGTGAAGGCCCGTAATGTCCTGTTAACCGAGAGCTGCCAGACAAAACTGATCGACTTTGGGGTGAGTCGCAGCTATGGGGATTGCTGCATGACCGTGGGCGTGGGCACGCCGTACTGGACCGCGCCTGAGGTGCTCGAAGGCACCGTGTACTCGGAGAAGTCGGATATATACTCCTTCGGCGTGCTGCTCTCGGAGCTCGATACGTGCACGGCGCCGTACCACGACGCCAAGACGTCGGGCCACCAGGAGCCGCTGCAGCCGTTTCACATTCTGAAACTAGTCATGGCCGGCACGCTCAAGCCCACCTTCACGGCCGCGTGCCCCGTCCAGATCCAGACGATCGCAGATCTGTGTCTCCGAAGGGACCCGGCGCACCGCCCGAGCGCTATTGATGTCGTCGCGATGCTCGAAGCGCTCGGCGGCAGCAGGGAGAGCTTTTAAAGGGAAGGAGGCGAGCGTGCTGTCCGATTGTCTAGTTGTCCAAGTTCTCAGCTGCTGCGAGACGGAAGCAGTGGCGTGTTAGCTCAGTTCGTCAGCCGGAGTCGTCAGCAGTAGTGAGCGGTGATCTGGTGGCTCTGTTGTGTGGCTGGTCTCTTATTATGTGTAGTGTTAGTGTGTTATCTAATTATTTTATTCCAATCTTAAACGTATCGACTGTGCTCAATTATTTTAATTATTCGCTGCCTCGTGCATTTGCCGTAAGATTGTGGTGCTTGATTGGCAAAAGCTCACGTGGACGAGACTGGCCTGCCTTGAGCTGTATTACCAAGAATACATAAGAAGGCATGCGCAATATTTTTGGTCAAGTTGAAGCGAACTTCAAGTTGGTCATGTAGCCATCTTGGGCCACCGGAATCATTTTGCGAGTCAGTTCATGTTTGTCGCTAAGTACGCACCATCTCCATAAAAAGAGCACCTGTGCGAACCCGAAAAGACGCTCTGCTCGATTCGCTCCGTCTCTTGCGCTTCTTCCATACAAAAGTGACCCACAAGGTAGAGGCGGAACTCTGAAGCCCCACATCTATCCATCCAGCTGCCCGCCCTCTCTCTCTCGCTGTCTGACTGTATCTCCCGTCAGAGCCCGAATGACCCCCAGAGCCTGTATTACTATCCCGCACTTTGGGAATCTCTCCACAGTCCCAGACTTGCTCTCAGTCTCCCAGATCGACCATCTTCGCCATGGTTTATCATTGGCGCTGGGCGTCCCTGTTGCTGGTGCTCACGAGCTCTGCACAGGGCTCCCTACTGCGCGATAACCCAGTGACGGCCCTCGAGCCGAACGCGGCGCTCAATGGCGACCACCCGGCCATGGGCGAGGACCTCCCGGCCGACTCTCCGGCGTTCACGCTCGTCAACGCTGAGGACCGCGAGGCGAGCAACATGACCGACCTGTTGCGCCTCGAGACGTTCTTCAACATAAAATTCGAGAAGAGCTACTCGAAACTCCCGCTGCGAGGCGAGTTCGCGCCGATCCCGTGGCCCAGTGGGTACTGGCCGATTCATTTGGACGGCATCAACCACGAGTGGAGCGCGGCCACGGGCGACGCGAGCCCCGCCGAGAAGTACGCGTTGGCCTACGGCCTCAACGTCAAGCAGTTCATGGACCAGGTCTCCGAGGCGAACGGCGTGAACTCCAAGAAGACCAGGCAGATGTGCATCGTGGACGTCGACTGCAAGATCCTGAATGACGGCAGCGTGTGTGGCAAGCGCAAGGGCGCGGCGACCGGGTTCTGCATCCCTGCGTGGTTCGGTATCTGCCACGCGTGGGCGCCCGCAGCGATCATGGAGCCCGAGCCAAAGTGCTCCGTGCGCATGAACAACGTCGTGTTCAAGCCCATGGACATCAAGGCTTTGATCACCGAGGTGTACGACGGCAGCGACCTCCCGACCGTGTTCACGGGCTCGCGCTTCAACGGCCAGGGAAACGAGGTCCGTGACCAGTACGGACGCCACCCAGATCCTCGCTACCGAGACCTGGGCGCCGGGTTCTTCCATATTGCGATCACGAATATCATGGGCAAGCTCAAGAAGTCCTTCGTTGTGGACGTCACGGCCGGCCGCGAGGTCTGGAACCAGCCTGTACGAGGCTACCAGGTGCTCGAGGAGTCCCCCATGACGCTCGAGAGCGGGGCCATGGCATTCTTTGGCGCCAAGCGGTACCCGTTCAATGACGCCGCCGTGTCGCTCGTACGCGTGGTGACGCGGTTCAGCTGGATCGTCGAGGCGCTCGAGGACGGGCCGTTGCTGCTCACACAGGACCCAGCGCGGTTCACCAAGTCGGCCGACTACTCGTACCTGCTCGAGCTCAACGCGAACGACGAGATCATTGGTGGTGAGTGGATTGAGGGCTCGCTCGTCGAACATCCCGACTTCCTCTGGTTCCCACAGAGCAGACCAGCGGCCGATGCAGTCTCGAAAGTCGGGATTTCGTACAAGAATGTGAGGCAGCTCCTGGAAACATCGATCAACGGCAACTGCATGGGCGCGAGTCAGGAAGGACCAGGACGAGTCATGCCGGCCACGTTTTAGAGTTGTTTGAGTGCCTCCGACAGTCAGGGGGAGCGCTTAGAGGGCGTTAGTAGTGTGTGTTGTAAATAATTGGATGTTATCAGCCTAGTTGTCAATGGAGTTGAGTGAGAAACAGAGAAGGAATGGATATGAGTGAATGAATCAAGTGCACATACGAATGAGGCGCAAGCGACCATTTTTCCAGGATAAAACCAGTAAAGGATCGACTCTGGGCCGTGCTGCGTGGTGATGCCAAACATGTTTACCAGTGGAAGGTGTCAGGATCAACTCTCATCATAACTGCAAGGAGCGAAATTCCATGGAGAGGTTGGAAGTTGCAAGTTACGACTCTCCATGGAATTTCGCTGGTTCCACTGCGAGCCTAACGATGTAGAAGCATCGCGAGAGGCTGTGAGAGAGAGAGAGTGAACGCCTCTACCAAGACGCTGGTTAATATCGGATCAATCGATGAGAAGCACGTGTAGTCGTCGAGCCACTACACCACCACCGGCAGATGGCTCCTGCGAGCCACTAATAAATCCACAGATTTATATAACCACTAATAGTGGTTATCACGATTAGAAAGTAAGTATGAAAATCTGTCCAATCACAGCAAACCTGCAGCCATCAATGGTGAGGGATACTTTTACAATCAATCCGCACATACTTCACACTGTGGTGCACTTTTCCATCCAGATCGAAAGCAAGATGCTACTAGTTAAAATGGCAGGCACTCGTGTCCAATCCATTTGAAGTCGTGTTCATGGATTTTCGCGCAAAGTCTAAGCACAAATACTCCTCACCGCTTGCACTATCGTCTCGTATCATCAGCTGCGTCTTGTACCTTACCAGCGGTGGCGGCAAGTTGTATGCGTCAGACTGCTGCGGCTGCAAATGCTCATCGCTTTTCATCCAATAAAAATAAACCTTCATAGGTTAAAAAGAGCATATTTTGCCCAATGAAAACAAACCTTCAACACGCTTTTAAACCTCCCATTTTTTTTGTAGGAACAGATGTGAGAAAAAAGCCATTGAAGGTTTGATCTGATTGGCTGACTAAACTTTCTCTTTCTTATTTTCCAACAGTGATAACCACTAATATCGTCAACTGCGAGTTCATCGTCCAGCTGATCCCATGTCGCTCGCCCGAGTGACGTCAGGACGCTTTTCCACGATATCACCTTTGAAAATATTTATCTGAAGCTATTAGCCTCCAGGGACACTCGAGTGCCCTCTGCAGAAACCTCATTTCCGCATTTGCCAGCTCTGCGACCTCACAAGACCCAGCCTCTCAAGCTCCAACAGCTCCTCAAGCACCTCCACGATGCTCTCGTTCACTGCACTCGTCAGTATTGTGACTCTCTACTCTCAAGTCACGCTCGCGATGCCCATTGGGCTCAATGCGTACACGCCTGTCGGTGACGTCGTGTGTCTCTCGCGTGGCCACCCGGCGTATGGCGCGAAGCTCGATGCGATGGCCATTGCCGCCCTCACACCAGTGATTCCAGCGGTCAGTGCCAACGTGAGCATCAGCGCGGCTGAGGGCCTCGAAGCCCCAGCGCAGCAACAACAACAACAGAGTGCTCCAGGCCAAGTCCAGCCATCCTCAGCATCAGCCCCAATGGCGAACAACAACACGGACGGGCTTGCTAACTCGCCCGTCCAGTCATTTCAAAGCCGTCACCGCTACCTGGAAGCCACGAGTCAGGATCTCCAACGGCTCGAGAACCACTACAAGGTCCCGATGGAGCGCAATACGGCCAAGCTGGTGAAGAAGGCGAACTTTGCGACGATCCCGTGGCCGAGCAGCTACTGGCCCGTGTACCAGGACAGCATCAACGCGCAGTGGGATAAGAAGCAGCCCCCTCCTGCCGAGAAGTACGCGCGCACATACGGCCTCAACGTGAAGCAGTTCATGGACAAGGTCTCGCAGATGAACGGCATCCTCTCGCAGCAGTCGCGGCCGGCGTGCACGGCCAACTCCCAGTGCACGAGCTTGAACGACGGCAGCGTGTGTGCCAAGCGGGCGGGTGAGACCCGTGGCTTCTGCATCCCTGGCTGGTACGGTATCTGCCACGCCTGGGCGCCCGCGGCGATCCTCGAGCGCGAGCCAAAGTGCCCCGTGACGAAGAACGGCGTGACGTTCCAGCCGTTTGACATCAAGGCGCTGCTCACGGCCGTGTACGACGGCGCGAATATCGAGACCGTGTTCACGGGTGTGCGCTTCAACGAGCCGGACAATGCGGCCAACAACAAGGACAAGTACGGGCGCTTCACGGAGCCAGCAGAGCGCGACCTGGGCGCTGGCTACTTCCACATCGCCGTGACCAACATCCTCGGCCGCTTCAAGCAGTCCTTCGTCGTGGATGTGACCGCCGGCTCGGAGGTCTGGAACCAGCCCGTGTACGGCTACGAGATCGTCGAGTCGAGCATGATGACCCCGGTGCAGGCCGCGCAAAAGTATTTTCGCACGAGCAAGTACCCGTTCAACAACGCGGCCAAGAAGATCATGTACGTCAAGAACCGCTTCAGCTGGGTGGTGGAGATGGTGCAGGACGGCCCGCTCGTGAGCTCAGGCCAGGCGA
Source organism: Globisporangium okanoganense (assembly GCA_023334035.1). NCBI lineage: Eukaryota > Oomycota > Peronosporomycetes > Pythiales > Pythiaceae > Globisporangium > Globisporangium okanoganense. Next base: position 10,427 of record JAASFY010001111.1, read on the forward strand.
ACAAGGCCCTCACGTACGCCGATTATACGTACCTGCTGGAGCTCGACGCACAGAGCAACATCATTGGCGGCGAGTGGGTCGGGGCGTCCATGGCTGCACACCCAGACTTCCTCTGGTTGCCCTTCTCCAAGCCAGTGAGCGGCGCGGTCACGCAGCTCGGGATCAGCTACAAGAACGTCCAGGAGCTGCTCACGGCCTCGGTCAACGGGCGCTGCTGATACAATACTAGGGATTATGTGTTGGAGCTCGTAGCATCCGTGGGAGGATTTGAAGCGAAGTGTTGGGCCAAATACGAATCCATCTTTGAGTGTTGTTCGGTTCGTTTCTGGCTCTTTCCCGGTATAATGAGTTGTTCCCGAAATTGTGTATGGGTTTCATTATGCCATCTTGATAAAAAGGAAAACATTGTAAAGAGAGGTATTTTCAAATCGAGGCAGTAAATGATTATTGACCAATTGAAACGGAATGTAATCATGCTTTTTAACCAATCAGAGGCTTCAAAGACGAATAATAGATTTTTCTGTGTGGATCGAGTTTTGTCGATTTGCTTCGGATGGCGCAACGCGGCTTTGCACCGCAATCGCCCATGACAGAAACCATCTGGCCGCTGGATACAGGCGACATGCCCACTGCGTCTCCGAGAGCGTGTGTGCGGCTGGCGAGGACAGCGGGCACCTGTCGCACTCTTCTCCACTTGCTTCTCCATGCATTAAATCCCCATTTTGCCCTCGCACCAGTGCGATGCGGTCGTCACGAGTCGCCACCACGAATGAACGTGAGAAGCATGACGAGCAGCTCTTTGCTGTGACGCGAAGAGCTCTTTTGACACAGCAGCAGACGCGAGCCAGCTCCCGATCGAGCTTCAAGAATGAGGACGAGCCCGACGAGAACGAGCCGGACGAGCCGAGCGAGAACACCACGACGACCACAAAGACGACGACGATCGTCACGACCGTCGCCACGCCCGCGCCGATCAACAACATCAATGGCAATACTGGCAATGAAAACGCCAAGGTGAACACGACCGTGGTTATCGAGAAGACGACCAACACGACCACGAATGGCTCAGGCAGCTCAGACTCGTCCGCGGGCCATGACGGTATGATTTTTTACATAACGATCTGTAATGGGCGCTTTGCTTGACCAACAGCTCACGTGCTGGCTTACTGTTTACTGCACAGGGCCACCTTTAAGCGTCGGTATGATCGTCGGCATTACACTCGCAGGCGCTGGTATGATCGTGCTCGTGGTCTTCCTGGTCGTTCGAGTCATGAAGAAAAAGTGGCGCGCATTAGAAGCCAAGGATAAGCTCATCAGTGACGTCAATGGCATCACGCCGCACTCGAGCGCCGCATACTCTGGGAACGCGAGCGTGAGGTCCGGCGTGACCGCCTCGCGCAGCAATTTCTCTACCGATTCGTCACTACGAGGCAACGAAGGCGGACTCTGGGACGACAACGAGATCATCGCACTGCGGATTCCATTGGAGAAGGTTGTGGTCGTGAATCTGCTCAGCCGCGGCGGGTTCGGCGAAGTGTACTTTGGTACCTACAAGGACCAGCAGGTGGCGATCAAGCTGCTGCTGCCGCATATCCGGAAGGACTTAGGCCAGATCAATGCGTTC